>VUQS01075506.1:0-10328 GCA_015108495.1 Heterochromis multidens
TCCGCTCCTCACGTGTTAACCTCTTCGACATGTCAATGGCTGTGAACAAAGAGCAACTTGTAAATAACTCATGAAAGAATAAAGTTACGTTGAAACCAAGCACACCATTGTTTTTCTTGTGACATTACCAATAAGTTTGATGTGTCACATGGCCCTCTTCCTATTGAAAAAAAACAAAAGTTGTATCCAAGATGGCCAACTTCTAAATGGCCACCATGGTCACCACCCATCTTGGGGAGTTTGCCCCCTCACATATACTAATGTGCCACAAACAGGACTTTAATATCACCAACCATTCCCATGTTATTACGGTGTATCCATATAAATGGCCCACCCTGTATATAAACGTGTTAAACAATGTTTAACATAGACCATTAAATTAGGTTCAATTTTGAGTGTTTTCTTATTTTTACATTATCAGTTGACTCAGGTATCCTGGTAAGTCTGGGAAATTTGTGTGAACCTTTTGCACTATGCCCAGTCGTGGTACGACCATCCGTGCCCGGGTGCATTTGGTAGAAGCACACACAGATTAGGCATACTTAGGTGCTTTATCTATCAAGTATGAAAGGAATTCAGCCATCGATGAAGATGTAACCTCAACACTGCTCGTCTGTCATTCCCCTTTTCAAACACCTGTCTCATGAGAAATGTGCGTATGCGAGCAGATGTCAACACTCACATCTGCTTCCCTTGCATGACAGATGAGGTTTGAAGACAGCAAGACAGAAAACAGGAGGAGCAGCAACATGAAGTGACTCTCCATTGGAAAGTTTTCTGTGTATACAAGTGTCATGTGAATGTTCATACATGTGTACTCTAGTACAAAGTATTAATAAAAACACCAGCCAGTGGGGAGATGGGAGGGGAAAAATCCTACTTGGATAAATCTAATCTAGAAGTTTGGTTATTTTTATGTCATTGGAAACTGAATATCTTTGGTCATGATTCAGGAAATGTAACAGATATGTTTTGCTATTCTCTGATACTGTCTAAAAGATAGGACAGCCATTAGCTGTCTTCCTATATGCCTGTCACCACGTTCCCCAAAGTCATCAGTATTCTCACACCGTTATCTGTATCATCACCTTTACCACCACCTTCACTTCAACACAGTCTGCAGTATCACAGCTTGATTACAGCTGACATTTGCTTGTGTTTTCTTGTCAATTTCAACTCAACTGCACTGATAAACTGCACAGAATCACAACTAGTTTATATTTACCTCCTGCACCACTCAAGTCGGCATCTTTCAGCAATCAAAGCATACGCAAGGAGTTTTTCAGTGCACCATATACCTCTTTGTGGCTAATTTCACCTACTGACAGCAAGGGACCTCCAGCAAACACTCACAACTGGTTGAATACTAATTTTTCCCTAGCAACCAGTGGTTGCCAAAAGGTTGCCAACCGGGCTCTAGGCCTGTGTGAGTGGGGCCTTAGTCATAATGATTTTTTTTTTTTGCATTTAATCAAATAGTAAAGTGATCACCAGGAACATTTCAAGTTTACATTAAAAAGATAATTAATTAATTAAGGAAATAATCAGCACTTTAATCAATAATGACAATAACAGGTGGTCTGGTACTTGTGTGGATTGCTGGTCCAAAGAATACCCCTGAAAAACTGAAAATAAAGGCACCAAAATGGAAAAATGGGTTAAACGCAACTCACTAGTAATACTGCAAATAAGAGAACAGACACTGTGTAATTTACAGATGTTAATTTTTTTAAGTGGAATACATCAGAGTCAGTATAAGATTCAGCTTATCTAAGGGTTAAAAATGAGCAGGTACTCATCTATGTTTCTAGCATACTGTTTGCAATTACTTCCTGTAAACCAAATGACAAAAGTCCCTTCCTGCAAAAAAACACTAATCATGCAGTGTGTGCAGGCAAGATAATTTACATATGGCGATTATTCAGGTGTAACATTAACTTTCTGAATTTTAACATAAGGGATATAATGCTGTTATTATGCACAGAAGCAATCAAAATGTTTATGGCTGCAGAATGCAATTTAAATAAATATACTAGAGCAATTATTGATAGTAAAGTGCTCAAACCCCTCCTCAGTCCAATGAGCTCCTTGGCAAAATGTTCTCCTGTGCTGTGAAGAGTTTGCAGCGAACAAATCTGCAGCACTGGCATCTTGGACAAAGTCTCATCTTGTCCAAGTCTCGTCTAAACCTCTTATTTTTAGATCACCAGCGAGCCCAATCCTCAAGGTGTTGACACATTGAAAACGTGTTAAGAATTAGTGTCTTCTGTTATACTCAGAGATATTAAGAGTTGCCAAAACAATGACTAGTTGATGGAGGATGACTGAAGTGGAATGATGTCAGTATGAGATGTACAGTACAGTTATAATCCATTCATCCTCTATATAAAGTGCATAAATTAGAGTCAGTGTAATTAAAGGAATTACTCAAAACTGCAGCTGATTAAATCACCACATCAATCATTATTATTAGCAAAAAAAAAAAAATTACATGTTATAATGAGTTAAGTCTGCTAACAAAAAGGGAGGCTATTTCAAACTTTTAAATATTAAAGGGTAAGGGCGATCTGCATACGCACAGAGACTTATTCAACACCAACCACCCACAACACACATGCAATCACAGAGATCAGAGAGAGTGCAACAGAGCGCGCTGGAGAGGCAGACGACCCAGGAAGAGAGAGTGAGGAAGAGAGAGTGAGGAAGAGAGGTTTAAATCCTTAGTTAAGCTCTGGGACAGCAGCAGATCCTCTTATGCAACAGTCAGACTTGCACACAGGAGGCAGCAATGCACATGTACACACACACACACACACACACACACACACACACATACACACAGACTGGCCCCCATGCATTGCTGAACATGAGACACAAAGCACACAAACAAATAGGAAGTCCATACCACCACACATCACACACCCTAACCCACAGCAATCAGGTACAATGCATGGAGAAATGCACACAATTACATGGAGAGAAAGTCACAGTCCTGCTACCTCCAGTAGGACTAATATGACATAAACAAATAAGAATGACACATTTTTTTTAACCTAAAAATTTCCTGTCACCTTAAAAGTATAATAAAAATGCTGCTTGCTGGATATTTTTTATGGTACATGGAGTTAAAGATACCCATAAAAACAAATGCATTGATTCATTCATAACCTTATATTTTCTCAATCTGTATGTCTTTGATCAAAGAGCTGTTGTCAGCTTTTCTGTCATTTTATGGTAGTACTGATGTCAAGTAAAGATGGAATAATCCATATAATAGGCCGACTCATGTGCAACTGTTTCAATAAATTCCCATTTCAGTTGTTTTTAAAGCAAACATTGTGAAAAAAATGCCACACATTCTCTTGTCATATAAGAGGATCTGCTGCATTTCTTTGTCATATTTCATTGTAAACTGAAAATCCCAATGTAAAGGAATCTGTCTCAAGCTAAAACACTAAAAGACTCAAAAGATGTAGTACATATGAGAGGGCAAGTATTATCCTTTTGTTTTGTGTGTCTAACACATAGCAACTGCGGGGGATTTGTGACCTATAAACGCCATTGGATTCTTCATGTCTACCCTTGAAAATGATGTGCTAATCCCCAAATGTAACCTCTTGCATAACAGCGCATCTCAGCAGGGATTTCAGCCAAAAGATGGACGTAGAGTGATTTGGAACAGAGTGAAGCAAATGGACAGAACCATCATTGATTTAGCACTCGGATGGCACGCCATCCAGCAAAACGGCACTGTTTCCACATCGCCAGTTACTGGCCACTTGAGCCATGCGGTGCCTTCAAGCTCATTGTTCATATCCAAAATCAATAAAAAAAAAATACTGCTGAACAGATATGAGCTTTGGAAGATGAATTAGACTACATATCTTCTGAATTTTCTCTTGGCAGAATGAAAAATTTCTTATGCAGAACTTAAACTATCATTCAGTAATAAAGCAATAAAATAACACTATGACAGATACAGTATGTCATCTACAATGGTTAATTAGGTATGCAGATGTTATCCAGAACCACATCAGGTTTATTTTATATTACCATTACTAAATTTAGCATAATTTACATACAGCCAAACTTCTGAGTTTGGCCAAAACACCACATTACTTGTAGATAACAGCAGATTGGTCTAAAGGCTTCCCACAGACAGTCAATACATTAATGCTTTATGGTAAAGTGAAATGTTCATGATATCTGAAGCAATTACAAAAATTACAGGTCGACTGAGTTAAACATGAGGCTAAGTTTCAGTCAGAAATATTACAAGAAACTGTAGCATCAGAAATCTTTCGACAATGTTTATTTAAAGAAGAGCTGTTATGATTTTCCTTGTGTTCTAACACATATGTACTGTTATGATGGTGGATGCACATGTTAAGCATCAGCTTACTGGCCAAAGTTTCAAATAAAGAGGTTTCAAGCTTTGGGATGCTCCTAACACTCAGTTTCAGACAGTTTTTTTCTACTCTTGGATTTGTATGACCTGAATGAGACAGGATATCCCTAATATGGTCACTTCAGGTCAGGATAATACTTGATTGCAACCCTTGCAAGCCTGGGGACAGCCTCAGTAAAGGTGCTTTTAGCTGCTCCCTTATTTACAATGGGTCACCACAGCAGGTAGCGCCACATGTTTGATTGGGCAGTTTTGCACCAGATGCCCTTCCTGACATAACCCCAAAGGGATTTGTGTCTTCTCCTGGGATCATACCAGGGATGTTTCACTTCTTAGGTGAATATGTAAACCACTACATTATGGAGCCACTGAACCAAGGCTTTTTAAAAAGAAATCTTAATTTTATTTTATTTTGATCCATGAGTCATGCAAAGCTACTCTAGCAGAGTCCAGCAATGAATGAATATCACGGTGTGTGTGTAGATGAATGTGGCTTGTAGTCTAAAAAGCAATTTGGCTGCTCAGTAAGAATAGAAAACTTCTATGCAAGAACCATTGAGTAACTTTTCAAGTGCCACCATTCTGGACTGCTGGCTGGACAAAACAAGATATTTGATGACATTTTCTCTAGTTGTTAAATTATACTGGGATGGATATTAGTATTAAAGGTCCCCATTAAGTTGTCAATTTTCTTAAAGGCTTATCCAACTAAGTTGGTTGGACTGGAGCCACCCTGGACAGGTTGCCAGTTGATCACAAGGTTAACATAAGGAGGAACAGACTGACCATTTATGCCCACATCCACACCTGCGGCTAATTTAGAATCACCAGTTAACCAAACATGCATGTCTTTGGAGTGTGAGAGAATAACCAAACTCCAAAATGAAAGGCCACAGCCAATCAGGAGGTCCTAACCAATTTTTCTTCTTCTTCTTCGTCTCTTTCTTTTAGCACAAAGAAGTATAAGTACACTCTGAATATGTTCACATTTAATCGATCATATTTTTACAAATCAGATAATGAAATATCTTGAGAAAAATAACTGAAATTTCAACAGTACATCTCAGCTTGTCCACTTTCAGTCAGCCTACTGCATGGTCAAACCATCGTGCTTCAGCGTGGTATGGTAGGTCCTAGATAATGTCTCTGTCAGCAAGAAGGCTGTAAATCTGATGATGATTCAAAACTCGGCATGAAATTAACATTCCGGACAACCACTTTCATGATGTGATCTATTCTTAGAGGTACAGGCAGTCGTTTTTTTTGAGGTTATTTAATAGAACAAAGAATTTTGTACTCATAAATTTACACTCATTAGTGTGTAATTACATATTCCAACAAATTGATGCATTCACATAAAAGTAGAATTATTCCATTAAAGAAACATAATAGCGGGTACCGTTCGGCGGACACCACCATGTTGCCCTGCTATCTTGCATACAGTGGCCAAGATGGACATCACTGTTCTGCCTAATTGCGTTTTATGTAAAGACTGACCACATACGTAGTACGCCAAAGACAGAGGATAAGAGAACTTGTAGGCGTTCGTGTGCTGTGGAGGCAAATTTTCATTTGTGCCTGCACCTTCAGACTCAACATATGAATTATCATACTTATATTTTGTCATCTGAAAAGGGGTCCACTTCACCAAAGAAGTGAAAACGTGAAGGAAAGAGATAACGGAATCGGTGTCGGGATAAAACGAGAATAAATATTGGCAAAGTAGCCTTTCCTAGACGGAAGCAGTTGCAGAGAGAGAAGGATTTTAAAAGTGATACTGAAGTCGCCTGCTTTCTAATCAACAAATGATTCAACCTAACAGTCTACATTTAATGTTTTTGATCTCTCTTGGCTGACTAAAGCACAGTCACGGGCTAGTTTTACTAGTAGCCGTACAGTACCATTAGAAAGGTACGTTTTTATTTGTGACAAAAGACAGATTTCACCTCCTAACATTCTAATTCACAAATATCATTTTCATAAGAGAAAGTTATACTTCATAACTCAGACACTTGGGTCCTAAAACGTGTTTGTCCTACAGTGGCCACCGTAGCTAGGATTATGCGCTGAATTGGGAGGGGTAAGAAAACAGAATTCACTTGACTGCAATCTGCAATCTTTTGACATCTAGCGGTGAGATTTTCCACACTGTACCTTTAACAACACAATGCTTCCTCGTTCAAAATACTGTACAGTGAAAAGCCCAAAAACTTATCCTCTCCTTCTCTGCAGTTTTCACACTTTGCAAAACCATCCAGAGGGCCAAACTGGAGCTTATGGTCGGTCAGTTCTGGCTTACAAGGCTTCTGGCTTTTGACACATCTGTTACTGACCTTTTTCACAGCACACTCATATTAATAAGGGTCTCAGTCAAATCAGGTTTCTTAGCAGGGATGCACTGATTCCAGAAACAGGTCTGATCCTGACTAAAAAAGTCCATCAGGTGAAGGTGGGACAATTCAGTTCAGTTTTATGTTGTTCTGCTGGAGAGCTAAAGTAGCATGGGGAAAGCTAACAGCAAGGCATCAGCAGTCTGGCGGCATTTCACACTTGCTACACCAACAGTTCATCTTTGTTGGCAAAACCTTTTGACGTAACCACAAACTTTGCTCAAGTGAGTCAACTGACTGAACATTTCTCCAGAACATAACCAAGATTTTGGTATCATGTGACCACTGGAAAAAGTTAGATTCCTACTTCCTCGTAAGACATACCAGTGATTCAGCATCTGCATATGAACAATGTACAGAACAGAAACCAACTAATAACACTCATAATGGATGCACAGCTTGCTATCCCTTAGTTATGCTACTTTCAGTCCTGTGGACGCTGGCTTTGCTGCAAACTGAAGCAGAACAGCTCAGTAGGGCTTCTGCTGCTTTTACTGCTTTAACAAGTCAACACGCCTATCTTGACAAAACATGAGAGCTAACTACTTCTTGTTTTCTATGATTACAGCCTCACCTCTATTTGAACTGTCATGAACTGTGTCATGCCATAATGCCCAGCAGTCCATTCATGACTAAACAAACATAACACAAATGTGCTATTCTGAACTGTGTAACATCCCTCAAGCTATTTAGGAAGCCAGCAGAGTACTGTACTGGGTGCATCCACATGCTTATCAGTTAGTTTAATCATACATTACCAACACAAATAATTTGTGGTCAGGTTTTGGTTCCTATACCAACCTGAGCCCCGCCCACATCTGAGGGGAAAACAATTACTTGCTCTCTGTTGACTTTGTATAACATGAAAATACCTTCTTATCAATTTTGTCTGCTAGTAAAAAAATAAAAAGTAAAATAAAAATGAAAAACTGAACTGAACTCATCCTGCCTTTCTACACAACTTAATTAGTTCTGATTGGATCTCGTCTCTCCAGAATATTTTCATCTCATTTTTATTCGTTGATGAAAGTGTCACTACATTTCATCATGGTTTGTGTCATTAGTTTTTATTTAGGTATCGTCTTGTTTTCATCAGAAAAAAAAGGTCGATGAAAATGACAAAAATTACTGGTCAACGAAATTAACACTGGTGTCTGCAAAATTTCATAATGTTATATTTATAAGTGCCTCAGCTAACTACAGAGGCTTGCATTAGCCTTCTAAAGACTAACTAGATATAGAATGTTAAAAAAATCCTCTAATACAGCAAAATCTAATATTTTTTTGCCAGTTAAATGTTATTTTGCCAGTGTTTCAGCCCTCAGTTGCATATTATGCTGGCTGTTTTCAGAATATGATGCATTGCTGTCTTTGCTGGTGGGTTTATATTAACAATGACTGAAATGACTTGTGTAATGGGTCAAGAATTATCCCAGACTGTCATTCTTTCCTTTCTTGTTTCCTCCTTTTTTTTTTTTATAATATTCTGTTCACCTCCAGATAAACAAAGCTGGCAAAGTTGGCTGATCAAGTACAGAGAGAGAGTTTGGGGTTTCCCTCAAGAATCAGTGAAGATCAGATTAAAGCTATACTGAGATGAGAGGTGACAGCTTTGTGTTTTTAGGGCAGAAAGTTTAAATAATGTAGCTTAATTTATACTTTGTATTTGTTAACAGGTAACACTGCTAATCTGTAACCAGATTTATCTTTATTTTGAGGACGTACCTTGATTATTTAAGAGTTTAATTGACAAGTTGACATTTTTATTAGGTTATTTATGAATAAACTAGTGTCTTCACAAACTTTATTAGGGCTTCAAGTAATTATTACTGGCTATTTTGTTTGTTACATCATTAACTGTTCAGCCTATTAAGCGTCAAAGCATGGAGAGAACAACCTGTTTATTAATTTTCTGCAACTGATTAATCGACTGACCATTTAAGCACTAATAACTTTACACTACCATGACAGGAGATTGTATCCACGTCACCACCCCTGTTAAATGAATTGTAATGTGACTTGGATTTAACCTGCTGTGTGCACAAACACACCAACGCTGAGGTTCCCCGCCTCGCCAACAAAAGATGGGAGGAGGGAGAGCCGGAGAATCTAGTTCGGCTCATTAATCTTGTTAGTCCAATTAGGACACTGATACAGCCAGAGAGATGGATAGCTTCACAAACCCTCACACACACACACACACACACACACACACTCTCACATACAGGAAGCAGAGTGTGTGTGGTTGAGCTCTCAGAGCGTCTGGGGATCTTAAAATGGACTTCAGAGGGATGTTAGCGTTAAACACACGTACAGTCTTAACTCTCTCGCATCGGTTCCATCTCATCGCGTTCCAAACACAAAAACACACTGTTACAATAAAAGACACACACACACCATATGCAGCAGCACCGACAAGCACTCAACCAGGCAGACAGGGCACTCAAAGCTTGCATTATATCAATACTGTGGAGCTAACCCCCTCCCACTCTCCGTCCATCTAGCTCGCTATCTCTGTCCAGCCAGACGGCTCTCTGTGTCTCTCTCAGGAGCATTTAGTCTCAGTGACAGCCTCCCACATCCATCTGTCAAATAACAAATTTCGGCTTTGAGAGAGCTCGACCGCATTCACACGATAACATGTGTGTGTCTGTGTGTGTTTGGCCCTCTTTCTAACAGCAACTTGACACACACAGGAGGTTCCCGCTGAGTGAGACAGCATGAGAGTCATGCATCTTTAATGTAACATCACAGACGGCTAATAATGTAAGAAGAGCCGAGCTGTGGTGGCGGCAGAGGGGGAAGGTAAAGCAGGAGGACGGGAGAGATTCTCATTCAGCGTTCTGACTGCAACAAAGCCCACCCCTCGCCATGACCGAACGGTCCAACAATCCTGTAGCATCAGGCAGGAGGCCAATTAAATTTACAAGAGTTGACGTTCCCAATCAAATCATCAAGCCTGTTCAGTCATCTTAAGAGATCACAACCACTCCAGATACGTGTGTGATATCCAGATGGACTGGCAGATAGTCTGATGAGCAGTCTCCGTAGATCAGACAGTCGTCACTGTTGGATGAAAACACACTTCATAAAAATTTAAGCTGCAGAAGGTAGCTGCATGATTGGAGAAAAATATAAAAATATCCAATTAAACATAAGACATCACTCTTTTTCACCAATGTTGTGAGGGAGCCGGTATTTATTCATTAAATTCCATCCCTGTATTGGTGATCCACTCAAGCGATCCATCCTGTATAATGAAAAAAATCAGATAAAAGATGCAGCTAATCATTGTTAAGATCCTTTTCTTTTAAATCAGCTACTGAAAAGGCAACTTTCATGGGAACAATATATCTGTTCTTTAAACCTTTGTTTAGACTCCTTTAGCTCTAATTTTCCATATTATATTAGAGGTAACATCAACTGAGGTGTAATATTTTTGATAACACCTTCATACTCTAAGCAATAGTTATGATAGGAAAATTTGCAAACTTTTTTTTTTTTTTTTTTGGGGGGGGGGGGGCACACTA
>VUQS01075506.1:10348-39839 GCA_015108495.1 Heterochromis multidens
CTTCCTGGCACAGTTAAATGAGAACCTTGATGCCAATTTTTATAATTGTCTGATAAAGGATAAGGAGCCAATGACAGCTTGTGAGATTAGCTTACCAAAAACACTGGGAAAAGGGGAAAATTGCTAACCTTGCTCCATACAACCAAAATGAAATCCACCTAGTGGAATTTCTAAAGCTCAGTAATTAACACATCATATTTGGTATATTCCTTTAAAAAACTGAGTACAGAAACAACAGCTTGCTGCCATACAAGAGTCATGTGCTGGACTATTGTCTGAGTAATCAAAAGCCAGTTTTTTTCTTGGCATATAACAGAGCCAGACTTTTTTTATTGATTAACTGTGTGACCTTAAGCATACAGGGCAGATCTGAGAGTACTTTCATTTGTGACCTAACTCTCCACTGTTAATCAGATAATTCCCAAAAAGTGGAACTGCTGGGCCTCTGGGGGATGACAACACACATAATCACTGTGTTACCTTACTTAACTTAAGTCTATGCATTTTCCTGTTATATTTCATCTTTTATTAAACAACAATTGATCTTATGCCTGAGCTAATAAACTCGTATATATTGTTATTTTCCAGTGCAGGATAAACCCTATTCCTTTATGGTGATAGGATTGTGATAATGATACTGTGGGAAGTGTAACTTGTTGATTTCAGCTAATATAAATCATTTATAATTATTAATCACAGAGCTAACTGCTAACTACTTTTATTATAATAACTTGAAAAAAAAACAGATTGCTTATTATTGTTAGATTATAATTCTTAAATGGAAAAAATACTAATAAGACACAGCTCTTTCTAGTGGCTCCATAGTGTAGTGGTTTACACAATCACCTAACATGCAAAAGATCCCTGCTTTGGGACTGGAAGAAGACACAAATCCCTGAGAGGGCTGCATCAGGAAGAATTGTCCGGCATAAAAATTAACCTGCTGTTTTGACCCCTTGTCAGTAAGGGAGCAGCAAAAAGAAGCTTTTATAATACAGTTCTTTCTCAACAAAATCGTATTTGGCCCTCTAGTAGGCTTAAATAGTGCAAGTGGTGTGAAGAACGTTAACTACCCAGACAGTAACTTGGGGTTTAAAGCTGTACTCCTTTTACCTCGGAAGTCAGAACTCGGAACTGGGAGTGACATCACACCCGAGCTGACCATGTTCCAGTGGTCAGAAAAAAAAAACGATGTTTTGCTCCCTAAGAAGTTGGAGCCATTCAGCCATTACTAGCAATCACATGCACGCGGGGGGCCTGTGCGGTTCTCTCTGTACAGTGGTAGCACAGATTGCAAATTCTACAGTTTTACTTTGGGGTTGGTGCGGCTGCCCCTGACTTTCCAAGTGGGAAGTCCAACTTGAGGGAGCATTCGAGCTGAAAATTCAACTGGGAATTCAGCAATTTCGACATCCCACTTCAAATGTAACAGCATTCTCTCAACAGCACCTGACAAAAACTGCTGGTGACTACGTGTATTGTTTCACAATGCTCAGTGTTAGCACAGATTACCTAAGTTTGGCATCAATGCCAAAGAATACTGATATATCTTACATACAATTATATATACTGAATATATCTTACTTTGAGTGATATATGTTGGTTTTTTGTTTTTATCAAAACCCTATACCAAACCAAGTTGTTCTAGTGAATTCTGTTTAAACATGGTCCAAAGAACATTTACTCAATAAAGCTGTGTAAAATTGGTAAAATGTTCATCTTAATCAGAAACGAGTTAATCAAAAAAATAAGCAATCCAATTAGAAATATGTCGAGGCATTCAGTGTTTTTGTTTCAGATACATTTAATAACCACAAACCAAAACTGCAGAGTATTTATTTTAGCTTTTTTGGCTAAAATCAAACATAACACATAAAAACTGGCTAAAATGTGATCTTCCTTTATGGGAAGACAAATACAAACACACTCCTGGGATCACACAGAAAGAGGAGACAAGTAGTGTGCATTTCACCTGCTGACTGTGAGCTCTCAAATCGTTCCCATTTCTTCCCTTTCACTGAGAACATACGTTAAATACCCTGCAGCAAACACACACCCTACACATACACACTAAAGGTTGTCCTGAATTGGCTTCAGTGGGCAGTGCGCCGCATTTGTCTTTGTGTGTGTTTGTACATCTTAAATCCAGACTGTCCTACTTAACCAGCAGGTCACCGAGGGGTGGGACCCATGATGTCATTGTCCAGCAAATTGCCATTGTGAGGGAATGGAGTCTGGGGGGTCAGGAGTAAAGTAAGGCATAATGACAATGTGGCTGTGACCGTGAGGATAATCATGTCTTGAAAGAGAAGAAGTGGAAGGGCGGGGCAGAAGGTGATGGTGTCACGATGCTGCCTCTTCCACTAAAGTATTATGTTAATACTGGAGGATATTTTTAACTTGGGTACTTTTTATGACAAAAACACTGTATAAGTTCTGCTACATAAGCCACAGAAAATTAATCTACCCATCTTTCCATAATAGGGCTTAAAACTTGATGGCAATGGGATCTGCTTGCAGGGCTAGGCAACTACTGCACACAAGAAAGCCAGGAAGCTGCTACTCAACAAAATAACGAGTCAAATAGTCCGTTCTCAGCTGCTTATGTCTTATAACTTTCTGCAAACCATATCTTTTTTGGGAGGTAGCAGTAGATGGTACAAAAAAGGCTAATAAGACATGTTAGCTTCCTCTATTTTTGACTCTCTGGCTGTTCATTCCTTCACAGGACAGCACTCTAAGTGACAGAGGTTCTTAACCTTTTTATGACTCCGACATCCACTGGAGGAAAAAAATTTTCTTTGGTCCTCCTCCCCATCTAAGGAAAGGCAAAATTTAGATGTGCCAAATAATGTACTCAGTAATTACAAGCAGCCTTTAACATACATGTGGGTGCACTGCAGAAATGGGCTGGTGGAAGAAAGCATTCACTCCAACCTTCGAGGTGTAACGGTGAATTTTTTTTGACAGCTACAACATCCATGTTTGTCCAGACTCGGATAATAATATTTTCCACATATACACTTTACTTTAGTGGTCATCCAAGTCTGTTTGGTGACTTACTAGTGGACAATCCACTCGCTCTTCCTATACCAGCTGGCTCAATGACTAAGGCGCTGTTGTAGCTGTCCTTCACTTAATTCAGAGAGGATCTCATCCCGACATACTCCCATCTCCACCATCTTGCACAGCAGATATAATGATATGAAGATCAGCTGTGAGTTGGAGCGCCACTCTACCCAAACCGGCAGCGGGTGGTGAACAGCAATGCTACAGGGCAGAACACGGGCTACCGTTGCCATGTGCAGTCCAAAGTGGTGGAGTTGTAGTTCATAAAGACGACAAACTCACTGGAGAAGCGTCTGATTATATTGCTCAATTATTTTTTGTCACAGAGAACCTGGCAAATTAAATATTATTTAAGAATTCATTTAAGAAGGTTTGTGTGCACTAGGGGTGTCATGAAAGCTCTTATCATATTGAAAATGTGAAAATGTTAATATGTTAAGCACTCCAGCTCTCACTCAATTCGCAACAACATGGCGACCAGAGACCACAGAAAGTCATATTGTGCAATTTGAAGCAACGATGGGTGAAATAACGGGCAGTGACGCCAAGTGGATCCACCCACTTTGTGTTAAAACTTTTCTCAATGTCGAGGCAAATGATTGAAGCAACTACCAATGACAGTGAAGGATACTGCTGATTGACATATTACAAGGTGGTAAAGGTGGTACATTACTGAATATTACCTCACCCCCAACCGGTTGCGGCAGATGGCTGCCCCTCCCTGAGCCTGGTTCTGCCGGAGGTTTCTTCCTGTTAAAAGAGGGTTTTTCCTTCCCACTGTCGCCAAGTGCTTGCTAATAGGGGGTCGTCTGATTGTTGGGGTTTTCTCTGTATTATTGTAGGGTCTTTACCTTACAATATAAAGCACGTTGAGGCAACTGTTGTTGTGATTTGGCGCTATATAAATCAAACTGAATTGAATTGAATTACCTAGGCAACCGGCGCCTGGAACGCCAGTTAACAACCAACCATCAGCAAGAAACCAGGGCACGACGAGCGAATTGCTTCCTGTGTGGACGCCCCTTCAGGGTAACAGACTCCCTTTACAGTATCATGGCTCTGTTCTGTTTCAATAACAGCAGCTACAGCTCATCTATACGTTTTATGGCTTTCTAACGCAAGGTGACAAATGTTAAAGGCAGTCACATGGGGCAACTTCTCTCATACGCTGAGAGAGATTTACTACAAACTAACCATTAGTCACCCAACTTAATTAGCATTTCTCTGTCTTCTCTTGCTGCAGTTCCTCCGTGAGACTGCCCTTCGATCACAGGTGTCTTTTTTTCCATGTTTTCACTGGTTGTCCTGAGTCACTGCAGATTTGTGCTTTTTTTTTAGCTTTGTGATATTTTGTGTACAAACTGAATACCACATTTATCAGTGATATTTGCATGCAGACTAACACACGTGCAATACAACGTCACCTTGGCACAAATAGAATTAAAATCTGTGGAAAATACTGTATATACAGTGAAGATGTTTTGTTCTTCTGCTGCTATATGGTGACTCTATTTCAAATTCTATATCAAATTCTTAAATATTAATCCTTTATCCACCTCTGTGCAATCGCCACAGTTTCAACATGCAAACTGTGTGAAATTTTGTCATAATCGGGGTATAAATTCTTGTGTTTTGTGAGACCACACTGACCTGTGACATTATCATTTTAATCAGATCATCTTGAGAGTCAATTATAAGGAAATTTCCTGACAAGTGTTTTGAACAGCCATCGCTGTTGATATAAAGTGGTTATAAATTCAATATTTACACTAATATAACAAATTCAGAAACTTTACACCGTCTGAATTTGTCACTTGTTTATTAATTTTTAGAAAGCAATGCAATTACTTCTACCAGGCATTAATGGAGTCTATAAAACATGTTGTACTAAATGTTTGGGTTCATAGTTGTAAAACGAAAATGCTTAAAACCATCTTTTAAAGGGATGTTGGCCTGTCTCCAGTTGTAGCCCTTCAGTCTTTAATCCTGGCTGCCATATCGGAGCATGTGAGTGTATCTGTGCTGAAGCCAAGTGTCAAACAGTGGCTGGCTGACATCTGATGTGGCCTGTGTCCCAGCGAGGAAACGTTACAGTGTGTGGTCATCGTGGCTCAGAAGCTTCTAGCAGCCTTGCAGCTTTCTCCGTCCAGCCTGACATGTTTGCATGTACACAGAGCTTACTTCCACGCCTCATCTCCTGCGCTCTCTCAGTCATCACTATTTTTTTTACTTCTCCTCAGACTCATCTTGTTACCTTTGCACATACTCTGCTTTCTCTGTCAATTGAAAACTTGCATTTTTTTAAACAATACCTGGAGCTTTTTTTTGAGATTACTAAGGAAGAGACAAGCTGGTAGTAATAAAAGCAATAATTTAACCAGCCTGGTTTGAATATTGCAGCTGAATATTACGGCCTGGAACTGTGCACACTCACTCCTGGTTGTTATCATATGAATTAAATACAATAATATAAAACCACAATTAATAATCCACAACTATTGAGTAAATATAATAAAAATATACCAGATAACTGTGTAAAGTGTACAGAATCTAAAGGAACATTACTTCCTTGTACAGTGGCTGTGTAAGGAAATTAAAAAGTTTTGGGAAAAGATAAGAATGGTCATTGAAAAAACTCTAAACGGATCTTGTTGGATCCTAAACTTTATCTGTTGGGATTGTATCAAGAAAAGCACATAATCTCAGTTTGACTATTGCAGAAACAATGCCCTTTACCTTCATGTCAAGCATTTGCATATAACAAGTCGAGGAAGCAGTGATTACTTTTTCCCTCCACTCTTCTTTTCCTGTGTTGTTTTGTGAAGCTGCACTTCTGAGCAGGAAAATATATATATATATTTTTTTTCTTTTTCTTTGTTGTTTCACACTGCAGTTTACTATATCTTTTAGATCAGACTGCCATTTGTTCAAATGATAAGCATTCCCCTTTTATGTGTGTGTGTGTTTTTCCTTGTGTTTTTCTTTTTATTGTTCTGGTAATACAGCTTGATTATTCTGTAAACGTAAAAGATGTGCTGATTTATGGCTGTATTGTGTTAAAATTTAATAAAAAAACTGCTGCAAAAAATAAATAAATAATGCACAACTATCATCAGGGCAAAACATCATGGTACAAAATAATCTGTCAAACATAAACAATTTGTAACATTAGTAAAGTGAAGGCATGCTGGGTAACAGGCTGTTGACAGCTGGGAGAGGCTCTGCAGTAAAGACAGCAAAGAGAGATGGAGGTTTACGAAAACAGAACCAAAGTAACTTTTAACCAGTAGAAAAGCTGTGTCTGCTGTTTGGAAGTCTTTCAGCTTTAAAAAATGAGCTTTGTTTTACTCCATTTCTCAGGTGGACTTACGCTGTGGGCGGGGCCAACACACAGCAACAGGAAACAAGGTGAGGCAAATGTAACGTGTTACTCAAAACTAGCTAGAGTTTTTACCTGGAGACAGAATTATTTGTGGCACAAAGTTTGAAAGAATGAATCCAACTGGAAACTTAGATGTAAGCTCATGTGCACCTACCTATAAATGTAACTAACTTACTAAATGTAACTATTTGTAACTGTTTCCACATCGCTTTGCTGTTGCCAGTCGGTCACTAGCAGACATACCAGGTTCTGGTTGCCTAGGTAATCTCTAATTACCTAGGCAACCTCTAATGTATCTACCACCCTGTCATACGTGAACCTACAATATCCTTCACTCTTAAGGTAGTCGCTTAATTCAACTGAGAAACATATCAGCAGCGGTTATTTTGCCCATCATCGCCTGGTCTCTGGTCGCCAAATTGCTGTGAATTACTTCCTGTGTGGACACCCCTTGACTCTAAAGCACTGCGGCAAATATTTAAGAGCCTAAGAGTCGATTATTTTACTGAATATATGATTTGCGTGGTCTCATTTTTTTCTATTTCTACTTATTTTTCTCCTGATAAAAAAAGTGAGCCACAGTAAACATATATAATAAACATGTATATATAATAAACATATATAATAAAGAAATACACTGATGCAAATTTTTGGTCATGCCACCCAGCCATACAAGTATCTAATGCAAATGTTGAAAACAGCTGGTAAAATACTGATAGTGCTATTTAAAAGAGGTTTTACAATATAATAAAACATTTGTAACAAACAAACTTAATAAGCCAACCAGAGTGTAGTTAAAAACAGATATTTTCTTATCAAAATGCCCCAAATTCCATATGATTTAGTCATAAACACTGATTTATACATATAGTAACAATAATTTGTTCAAAGCCTTGTAATTATACAAAAAATGGGCACTAAATATGTCAGTCAGGTGTCTTTCTTTTACTTGTCTTCCAATAAAATTTTTGGATATAAAATATGCTTATATGACAGGCACTATACTAGTAATACTTAGTATCTGTAAATAGTTATACTATACAGTCAATATCTCTAAAAATAACAACAGATGCTATGGAAAAAACATATTCAGACATGTTCGATACAGTAAATACTTTAATAATAGCAAATAATGGAGAAAGCAAGAGAATTTGCTCTGCAGTGTATTATGGAGTATTCACATTCAGTAAAACCAGCAACCTCCAGGGCTGAAAAACACTGTAGTTCCTTTAATGGCCACTTGAGGCTGGCTCCAAAAGCAAGTCAATCCCACTGACAGATTTAAAGATTCAAATACTGTATATTCAAGTAATACATTTCAGTCAAAGTGAACTCCATGTGGTTAGATAGAATAAACAGAGCAAGTATAATGAACAGAAAACATATACATAAACTGCAGTGCAACTAATCTGTGTGAACTAAAAGCTACCCTTTACAAATGATGATCTAAACAGCAACTCTTTATGTGATGAATGATTAATTTGATCTGATTCTATTCAGTTCTAGTCATCTTTTATGGCACTTTACGACGTAAGAACATTATACAGGACATTTGAGGACACCCTTCTTTAACTAGAAATGTTACTGCTTTGACTCGGACCTTGAAACTTGCGCAACGTAGCTCAAATATGGTGTTACTGAGTAAAACTTGTTCAAACCTGTCTGAGGCTTGAGTTACTGAGCCCAGCAGTCGATGTTGTAATGTCTCACCGACTACCTGAATACATCATCACCATAATTATGCTGGTGAGTAAAGTGGAATTTCCCTTGAAGAGTGGCTATGCAGCACAAGGAAACCCTTTAAGTTTCTCTACCTTTCAAGGCCTTGAGGTTGAATCATTTTTCCTTCTGAAAGAACCAAAACGCTGTTTTTCGGGCTTTGTTTCTCCCTCTTCTTACCCCCCTCCCAGCTCTCACCTACCCAGCTCTCTCTCTCTGATGTGTCTGTGGGTGAGAGGCTGTCACCAAGGGGACGGGGCTGTCACTGTCACCATGGGGATGGGCTCCGTAGAGCATCTCAATTACTGAGTGGGACAATTAATAAGCATCAAAGTCCTGGTTAATATTTCACCAGCGGCACAAAGCAGGAACCAGCGCTTGGGTCCAGGGGAGATGGAGAGGTGGTGGAAGACAAAAGAGAACAGGAAGCAGAGGGGATGGGGATAACAGTGCACACACAAGAAAGATGGCGAGATGACGAGATGGGATGAGAGAGGCAGCAGAAGGGCGGAGGAAGTGAGAAAGACGGAGCTGAGGTACACAAGCCTCAGTGTTCTTCTGAACAGCAGGAAGTATGCCATTTGGCATTTTGTGCTTATTTTCTTGAAAGCCCACATTAAAGAAGACCAAATAATGTCAGCGTATGTGCAAATAATTCCTATAGGACAAAAACTCAGGCTTCAGTGTTCTGTGTGACCTTTTAAGGGTCTGAAGCTCTATACTGTTTTTTCTTCAGGCCTATAGTTTTACTGACTTGTTCAGTCTGGTTTAAATGTGTAAAATGGCTCACCTGCCCTCCCCTCACACAGCAGACTCCAAGAATAAAATTATGGGACTGCAAACAAGTATAATAGATTTCTTTTAGATAGACTTAACTGAATATTAAATTCTTCCAGTGTCTTTTGGAAAATCTTTTGCAAACTTTAAAAAAAAAAAAAAAAGACTGTCTACAGAATGGTCGAGCTACTGGAAGAATATAGCACCTATGAGAGACTGGACTGGCTGAGTTCATGACTGGTAATTTAATGGTGTGCAGCCTTGAGAATTCAACTTGGTAAATAATTAACCTGCAAAGTACAAATCTAATCTAAACTAACAGCTCTTGTTCCACTGATTACTGTCCTTCAGAAAAGTGGGAAGTTATTTGATTACAATTAAGCCTTTAGTGGTTGCTGTCTTATCAGCTGGCGCTGAAAAGCAATTTCAATTCAGAAATCACATTTGACACTGAACCATATTTATCTGTACCTGCTTGTTCATTTAGCAGCTGCAAGTTGAAACATCCTTTATCTCATTGCTTTGTTTAAGTCCTTCAATTCACTGATGTAAGCCGGTTTAAAACCAAAATAATCCCAGAAGGGTGATTCTGCATTTGTTGAAAAAGGGAAGGGATCTGGGAGATCTCTCTGTTTACTGTCTTAGTTAGCTATCTACAAATAAAACGTATAGCTAATGCTCATGGGCAAGTTATTAGTAATATTTAGCCAATAAACCGAAGTAAAGGACTAACCTTTTAAATCGATGATGGCGAAATTTGGCTAAAATTTTAAGTCAATGATAGGGATGGATGTTAATCAGGCAATCGAAACAATCTGCACCCTGAAGCAGGAATGAATGCATGCATAAAACAGCATGGTAATCCAAAAATCTAAAATCTATAAAAATATAAAAGCAAAATTTTTAGGATTCATTCTCTGCGGATCATGAACCTCTGTTTCTGTTCCAAATTTAAAGGATTCTTATCAGAGCTTAAAAGTTACATAACTTGGCAATTAGTTGATCAAAAGAGAATCTGACATTATTTCTGATTATCATTAACTCTTCAAGTGACTTATCAAGCCAGAATACCTAAAGAGCATTTTATTCCAGCTCATCAAATGTGGCGTTTTGCTTACTTTGGACTGTTAATTGCACAGAAACTGCCAATAAGTGACAGATGAATTTACCATGAAAGTACTTAGTGAGCAAGATTTGAAGCCTTTACTTCCCAGTTTCATTTGTATGCTCATTTTTACATACACAGTGATATATAAAGAGTGCTTGCATCCCATGAGGAGTCCACAGAGCAGAAAAGGTTGAAAAGATCTGATTCCAGATCTCATTTTTGTGTTAGCAGTGTTCTCTGTTTATCCTTAATTATGAATCATTTATGAAACATACAGTAAGTAGTGATAAATTGGTGTGTGAGGCAGGCTGGCCTATTATTTTTTTGTATAAATGAGTTTAAAAAAAACTGAAGAGAAAACCCTGTCTGATCTGAGTCAGACAACCTATTAACAAGTATATTATATTTCCCACTGCTGCCTCCTTGTTGAGACTGAACATCACATCCTTCCTTCCCTGCTTAAAACCAAGGGGCACGAGAAGGTAAGAGCATCAGGAGGAAGCAGATAAAAGAGGAGTTTAAGGTGCACGACCGAGGAAGGAATAGGAAGATGATGGGTAAACGAAGGGTGGGTAGGAGAGTGGGGGTGTTCTTAAGCTGAAAGAGGAGCTCGTTGCTGAAGAGGGGAGGATGAAAAAGACTCGGGAGGCAGAAGTGGTGAGTAATGGAGTAATGAAGGGAGGAGGATGGAGGGGGAAGTGGGAGGGACTGTGTCGCTCTGAGGCAGATGTACTGACAAGCCTGGCTGGCTGATCGATGGGATGTGGTCAATCAGCACATTGATCTATATGCTCTGACCTCACTTTGGATGGCTGAGGGGTGAAGTGGGTGCCTGTGCGTGTGCTGACATAGCATAAGGTTATGTAACTGTACATCAATTAACCCCCCCCAGCGAACCCTACAGCTTGGCTAGCATGAAATCATATACACTTTTACATCCTACACTCATTAACAAAGCTCATACTGACATTTTTTTGCAGCACTGCAGCATGAAAATAAGCTTCCTAAGACTTTAGATTTGAGATTAATTCACCACAATGAACATTTTGTTGCCTCTCTTTTTTTTTTTTAACATTACATCACGGTCATATGTTAATCCAGCTGAGAGCAGGGCCTCTATTAAATATTTCGACTTAAAAAGGAACATGCCATTTGACAAAATAAACTGTAATAATATTGTAATAAGTGCAATGGGTGCCACGATTTCATATCCTCTTCCAAACGCCTGACAGTTGATTTTCATTGTGTGTGTGTGTGTGTGTGTGTTAGCAAACTGAAACAACAGTTGCATGAAAGGTAGAAAATTATCAGAATATTTCAGAATGTGTTTTGGAGAACAGTCTGCAGTTATTACTCCACAATCTCTGTCCTGAAATCACCTGAATTAGCCTTTCATCTAACATAAGGCGAGTCAACACAAAATGTGAGGAAGCAGTGGAACAGGATCACATGTTATAACTGGAGACAAAACTTGCAGACCTAAAACAAACGGCTCTTTATTCCCTTACATACAAATCTACGTGTAGCAGTCCAACATCACAGTCTTAACATTACATGATGGGAAACCGTAGTACTGTTTTCTCCACTGCATAGCTGTGCACGTCTCTGAAAGGACAGTTAAAAAAAAAAAAAGATAAACACACTGATCATCAACTGCAAAGCTGCGTTTTCAGGGGGGTAAAGAAAAAAATGGCTCCCATTTCTGCCAGTGCAAAAAGGCAGCAGGAATGTGAGGAACTGAAAAAGGACGAGTGTAAGTCGGACCTGAGATGCCCAAATTAGATGAAACGTCCAAACAGCTCCTGTGTCACAGATAACAAGGGGAAAGCTGCATAACTATAGAATGGAAAACAAGTCACTCAAAGACGATTACATGACTTTGATGTTAGCATAGCCTGATATTGGTGTTTATAGAAAGTAAAAAAGTAATGGAGACAGAAGAAACACCCTTCAACCATGTTATGTTGATGTTGCATATTTTGTCCACCAGAGGGCACTGTGCAATTTCCCTGTTGGCAACCAGCTGATCCAAGCAGAGTCGGGCAGAGCGCAAGCGTAAATAAATGACAACAGGTAACAAATGTTAGGAAAATCTGTTTATGTTTCGCATGAAAGAAAAAACATATCGGCCAATATTGGAATATCGGATTCTTAAATCACCAAATATTGGTATCAGCCTTTAAAATCTGATATCGGTCAGGCTACCTTCTGAAACAACATCCTCCCCCTTTAAGTCAACTACCCTCTGATTGGCTGCAACTCACAAACAGAAGGTTGGAACAGCAGGTGACAACAAGAGAAGAAAAAAATGTCTGAAATGGAGCCTTTAGAAGATAGACAGCTATCGTAACATGAAACTGTTGGTTTGGAAAAATCTCGTTCTTTTCACTGTCACCATTTTGGTGTTTTGAAACTGGATGTAGAGAAGGGCAGATCTGACTGTGAAACCAGCTAACAACTTGTCAATCGTTATCCAAATGACGAAAATCTTCGAAAACAGACTTCAGTAGGTCTGGAACCATGGGTGTTCACCCCCTGATGGATATTACAAAAAATGCAGGTTGAAGGTACTCCTATGTTGGCTTCACTTTTCAGACCTGGAAGATGCATCCATCTTTTATTCTGTATCTGAGAGCAACCTGAAGCCTGAGCTTTTTTTTTCTTTTTTTCTTTTTTTTTTTGGTTGACAGGGATTACTTGCACATATGCTGACCTCACCATTTGAAACTTCATCCACTGTAACACTATATGTGAGCAGAAAATAAGCACAATAGGTCCTGAGGTGATCGCCATCATAATGTAGTCTTTTTCTTTTTCACCCACTGGAGTAGTAAATGTGCACATTTTAATTTTGAGAAAAGGAGAACAACAGTATTGATTCTTTACTCAATGATAACCGAGAGGTGAAAGATGGGAATACTCTTCCCCTCGCTGCTCATTGTGAACCAGAACATGAAACAATTAGTCAACAAAATGCATGCATAATTGGGTTAGGTCCCCTACCACAGCCCAATACACAACATCAAATACACTATGCAGATAAACTATTTCAGATTTCCTTTCACCTGTACAGGGAAAACATGTGGCTTTCACCTCCACACACACACACACAGCTACAGATCAAACACATACCCAGTCTTCATAGTGCCTGGTTCCGTTCTGCAGCAGGTCTTCTAGCTGGATGGTGCAGTTGGCCACAAAGTCATCATACCCAATGGGTGCATCGTGGAAAACAGACAGCTCCAGGCTCCTTCCCTCACGCACCTCAGTGCAGAACTCCTGGTGCCAAACGGGACTGTTGGTCTTGGTTCTGGTGGCGGTCTGGCCTAGTCGGGTCTGGTCCAGGTTCAGAGCCAGGTAGGGGTCCAGCAGGAAGGAGCCGCTCTTCCCCACAGCGTGACGCAGCGCCCATGGAGTGGGCTTCAGGTCCACCGCCTCACACACCCGCACTTTCAACAGGCCACTGAACACAGGCATGGCTGTGGGAAATCTGTGTGTGCGTAAAAGGATGAGTGTGTGTGTGTGTGTGTGTGTGTGTGTGTGTTTAGGCTAGTCTGCCTGTTCCTGCTCCTGTACACAGAGTGTTTCCTTCCAATGAGCGGGGTCACTGCACAGTCCTGCTACATCCCATAATGCCGCTGGCTCCTTGGACTCTCAGTCTAGTACAGCCATAACAGAAAAGCTCGTTATCCACACGCGCGCAGAGACGCCAACAGGGCAGCTGACTGATCTCCAACAGGCTGAAAAACGCAGAAATAATGCGGACTCACACCCTTCAGGGGTCGCCTGATGAACGCTCTCCCACCGAGGCGGTTGCCTTGTTTGTTTACGATTGGTCTCGTGAACCACACAAAATTCCTGTTACCGCGGAAACAGAACGGCTCTGAGGGCAAATACAGGTTGACTGGCTCACGCTCACGTGAAGTCCCGGAGCTTCCCCGCGGTCCTCGTGTGTCTCTCCCGGGTCAGGGTGGAAGAGAGCGCGAGCAGCCGCGCCTAGCCATCCGGGATTGGTGCTCCGTTTCCAGCCCGTCGCGGCTCACTCCTCTCCTGGATAATCTCCTTCCTACGACCTCACGGCACCGCGATATTTGCGCGTACCCTCGGAAAGCAATGCCTTTTTGCCCCCCCCCAAATGCAGTCTTTTTTGGGTTCACGAGCACCCCAAACACATCCCAGTGCTCCGTTCCCGTTTCGTTTTTTTTCTCCTTTCGGTCTCTGCGCGCTCCCCTCGCTTCCCGTCCCCTCTCTCCTGAATCTGTGAGTGAGCGCGAGCTGCAGGAAATGCGCAAAACGCGTCACCCGCGCTGCCGGGCTTCTGCGCCGGATGAGAGAAAAGAAAGACGGAGAGAATCTGTGTGCGCATGCATGCGTGCGTGCGTACATGTATATTTGTGTGTGTGGGTGTGTGTGTGGTCAGCTGGAAGAGGTGTTTTTAGGAGAGGGGCGATGGAATTCACCCGCAGGCGTGGAGTAATGTGTGTGTGAACGCGCGTGTCATGGCCAGACAGCCTACAGAGCCAATCGGTCCTCATGCATGATAACAGACAGCCTCACACACAGTAAGAGAGTCTGAAGAGATAGAACTAATATCATAGAGTAAATCTGGTGGCAGCACTTTATGAGACAGCCCGCGTCTTATTGTGTTATTCCTGAATGTAGGGTGTAATTTTCAGGACCTTAAAATACTACTGATTCCTAATCCTAATGATACTTAAAATGTAAATATAATAGAACATATGCGTCATAATCAGCAGTTTTAAAAGAAAGAATAAATAATTTTGATTGTAAATATTTTTAAGTAATAAGGCTGTATTATAGAGTATCCCATCCTCCCCTTCTTACTTTGTAACCACACGTTACTATTACCCTGGGAATACATTGGGTGCATGTCTGTGACGTTGAGTGTCTGTGGGGTTGCGTGTCCGATGCAGTTTTATTTCGTTGTTTGCAAGCTTTGATCGTTTCACCGGGAAAATTGAAAACTGACCGCACTGTCGATGCAATTTCTGTGTCAGACTTTCTGCCCTCCTCACCTGCTCTGTGCAGATTGACGTGTCTCCCTTAAAAAACAGACTGAGCGCTATTTTAAGCAATGTGGAGGAGACAGCCGCTTGGACACTTGCGGTATGTCTGGTAGAATTACAAGCATTGTCTTGAGCGGGTGCAGTCGGCTCCAGAACCATGTCTGTTGTATTCCTGGGGTTAGGGGCACAGGCTATATTATACAGGATTTCAACCACACCTTCTTATTTAATTACACATGACTATTAGGGTTCCAGGCTGCCTTTTAGAGTAATCAAAGCTTCCTTTCTTACATTGCAGATGCTAATAGAGCTACAGGCTGTATTATAGTGTCCCAGGCTTCACTGTATTATAGAGTATTCTAAAGATCCCTTCTTATTTTGTAATTACACATTACTAATAGGGGTCTAGGCTGTATTTTAGAGTAGGCTAACCTCCTTCTTATTTTGTAATTACACATTACTATTAGGGCTCACAGCTGTACTATAAAGTATCCCAGGCTTCCCTATATTATAGAGTATTTTAAAGAGCCCTTCTTATTTTGTAATTACACATTACTACTAGTGGTTTAGGCTGCATTTTAGAGTAGTCTAACCTCCTCTTCTTATGTTGTAATTACATTTCATGATCCAGGGTTCAGACTACATTTTAGAGTATCCTATCCCCTTCTTAACTTAAAACAGACAGTAACCACTTCTTAAAAGGTACTTACAGTTTGATTTCTTTCCTGTGCCTTAAAAACTGCAAATTGTTACTCCCTTGTTTTACTGTACTTAGGAATTTAAGTACCCTAAATTCAGAAGATTTACATTATAAATGTTCTGAAATTTCATCCTATTTGCGGGTTGTATTATGAAGTTCTACCAAAGGTAGAAACCACGTAACCTCAAGTAAACAGATTTAGTGAGTAATTAAATCTTAACAGGCTACAAATTTGTTATTATAACCCAAAGACACACACACACACACACAAAGACATGTATTCACAGGCTAAAATTTGTCACTTATTATCACTGACACTTAGCACAGAATTCAAGCTTGATAGCTAAAGCTGCTGCCTGTAAAATTCTTTTTATAACAAAAAGGTCCACTTGTTAGCCTTTTAGACTGATAATGATACATTTGTTTACCATTAATATTAGTGTCTGCATACATCCTCAGAAATCCAATATTAGCAAGGCAATTTTATATATGTGTGATCCCCTTGGGTGGGTTCTTACCCCCATATAGAGGGAGTAGGTATATCCTCCCTCAAAAATCATATTCTTACATTTCACATATTACCAAAAAAGTATTGTTTAACCAATTCCTCATCTTCTATAGAATTATCATAATAACAGTAAAAAAAAAAAAAAAAGTTTTTGTTTATGTCCATATATAAAATTTGGACACTTATTGTGTAGCATCAAAGTATTACATGAAAATACCCCAGAACCTCTGTTTTCAAATTTCTTCTCACCAGTAAGATGACTTTGGTCCGATTCAAAGATTAGAAAGGCCACTATCATATCAGAAACAAGCTGAAAAAAGTGACTCAATATAACAGTTAGGTGGGAGCAAGAGGTCCACTACACTTTTTCAAGTTGCTGGAATAGTATCTTAGAATACAAAGTACCACAGTAATACTAAATATTCCTATAAGAATATAACAGAAGTTAACATGTTAACAAGAAGAAAACATACATATCTACACAACCAGCCTGTAGAAGAGGTACCCAGATCTTCTTTCAAGCAAAATCATAATGCACAAATACTGTTACAAGCAAAAGTTATCTGAAAACAAATTTATTCAAAGTGCCAAGAGCTTAAATGAGATGTAAGATCAATAAGCCCTTATTTATACTCTAAAATCATCTTCCTCTTCTTTCGGCTGCTTCCTTTAGGGCTTTCCACATCTGCCTCCATCTCACTCTATCCCCAGCATCCTCCTCTGTCACACAAACTCTCTGCATGTCCTCCTTCACTACATCCATGAATCTTCTCTGTGGTTTTCCTCTTTTCCTTCTGCCTAGCAGCTCCATATTTAACATCCTTTGCCCAATATCCACTGTCCCTCCTCTGCACATGTCCAAACCCTCTCAGCCTTGCCTCTCTAACTTCATCTCCAAACCGCTCGACCTGAGCTGTCCCTCTGTTATACTCATTTCTAATCCTGTCCATCCTGATAACTCCCAGTGAAATCGTAGCATCTTCAGCTCTGCCACCTCCAGCTCGGCCTCCTAAAATAATGTATTTTTTATATATTTAAATATAAAATTACGATCTAGTAAATGGAGTAGAATGATAAGTAAAATGTTTGCATTTGAATTGTGGGCATCAGGCTCATAGACTGTTTATTTATGCCTATACAGATTGATGATTATGCCTGTCCAGCTGCGCCACCTGCTGGTGCGAGACACGTATCACCGGAAGAATGACGCTATTAGGTCGTGATGTCACTGAACGCTGTGTTCAAGTGCAGCTCGGAGATCGTTACCATTTCACAATGGTGAGGCAGAAACGGGGAACTCGTCTGTGCTGGAAAAACATTGATGTTTTCAGAAGTATGTTAAAATAAAATGCTAGTTATTTTGTCTCGCCTTTCGCAGGATAGTGGGTGGTTTTCATGACTCACGCTGAAAACAAGATAAATGCCAAGAAACATGAGTCAGTTGTCTCAAAATTCTCCATAAGTGGTGGAGCGAGACTAAAGTTAGAGATGATTGTTTAAAGAAATAAAATGAATAATTTTATGTGAACTGTTGCATAGTTTCAGTTTGAGCTTTAACACATTAGACTTACATAAACGAATATAAACGAAAATTGTTTTTAATGTTACCACTGGATGGCGCCAGTGTGATTAGGTGTATTAGTGTGCATGCATATAGCTTTTTTTTTTTTTTTTTAAGTGTCGACATAAAAAATGTTGCAGGAGGCCTCTGTGTGGACCAGAATCGTGGAATCTAATGATCACAAAAATAGGCAAAAACAAAAGAATAGTTATGGAAAATCCGCTTACTAAATGCATTCTTTACAGTTTTAATACTTAACTGAGTAAAAAAGTAACAGTTTGGCCGAAATTACATTGAATATATTGAGCTTATTTAAACAAAGTTTTTATTTGCAATCCTACATATCTTTTCTTTTGGGTTTTGGATTATTAGGAAAACAACAAAACTTATTCAGCTTTAGTAAATCCTTTCAGGTAGCACTTTATGAACACATTTAAGACTAAACCCAGATGCGAATCATTTGCACGTGTAACAATATATTTGTCATAACAGCTGTGTTTTTCTGTTAACTGATGACAGGTATTTGAAGTCAGATCATTACAAAAGTCTTAATAACAGTGATATATTAAGTAACTTTATTTATATAAAATACCAAAAACATTTATTCAGCATTAAAATGAACATGAAGTAAGACAGAAAATGGCCCAGACTACACAGTAAACTTTAAATAATGCAAAGGGCAAGATGACAAACACAAAAAAGGTTATTAAAATGCAAACAGACTCAGACGATTCAGTGGTGCTGATTGATTGTCTACAGTAAAACATTTAGGAGTCCACCATGAGCCTCCAAAGGAACAACTAGACTGATTTATGAAAAAGACACATAATTAGAGAAAATGAGAGTGATTCGCTCACTGGCAGTTTTCAGTCTGTAAATGTCCTCCTGTTTGGTGGGTCCCTGGGTTTAAAGTCCAACAGGAGTCCACTGCCTGATGTCTGTTTAATTAAGTTCAAGATAAACTAGGTCAGCAGATGTGCATCTCACCCTCCAGTGATGCAGTTAAAATAAAAACGGTAGTTAGACCATCAAAAAGCAGAAAACAAGCAGAAAAAGACAAAATGATCATGTAACCTGCTGGGATAATATTGGGTTGTATACCCCAAACATTTATTGCAACGCAAACCCTGACCAGCGCTTGTCCACATACATTCTCCTCACTGTAGACCCACGGCGGGGCATCAGGCCCTCAAATGTTCATTTCATTTTAAAAAGTGTCAGACGTCCAAGTCAGAGTCACTGTCCGTTACTGAGAGGAGAGTTTCTCCATCCGCGCGCTCTGTACTCCCGTCTGGACTACAGTCTCCTCTGCTTAGTGCACGCGCTCTGTCGGAGCACATACGGTGGTGCTGCAACCTGTTACTGAAGAGAAAAAAGATGTCATTTTATCAATTGAAATGAAGTACAACATAAAAATCATCACTAAAACTGAAATTAATTTTAACCTGTGAACTAAATAATGCCATATTTGTTTATGTCAAACTGGAGTCTATCCTTGCATGGCAAGCAATTTGCACCCATTCATGCTTGCTTTGTCTTCATCAACAGGGTGATTGAACCGCACACTGACCCTGAAGCAAATTGTAGTGACAGAAAGGTGAAGAAAGATCGACCATGCAACAGGAAAACGAAAACCTAAATACAAGCTGCATGGACGTGCGCTTTTAGACATGAATGGCCTTTTTACGCGCCCTTGGCTGTCTGTAGAGTACTGCCTAACTGAATAGTAGTAGGTCTGTACGTAAACAGTAAAGAGTCTCATTAAAGTTTGGATAGATATAGTTACCGGAATTTGATACTAAAAATCTCCTAAGGCGGTCGTGCATTTATTTTTGTAAAATCGCTCCAAGCAACAAAACTCCCCAATGCACCATCCAAGGTTCCAGTTGTGACGCTCAACAGACAGCTTATTTCTAGTCAAATCTACTCACCTGTTTTTCGCTGCTGCCGCCCTGTCTCTCTGCCTACGGTTTTTGAACCAGTTCCCTACTTGGGTCGGTGTCAGTCCAGTGGCATGTGCCAGCTCCCGCTTCTTGCCCGGATTAGGGTACGGGTCCTGCAGGTACCACTCTCTCAGAAGGCCCCTAGTGCGCTCTTTAAAGCAGTGTGTCTTCTGCTCTCCGTCCCAGATGGTCCTGGGTAACGGGAACTTCTTCCTCACGCGGTACTTGTCCACGGGTCCGAGCGGGCGACCGCGGAGCTTCTCTGCCTCCCGGTAGTGCGCTTCGAGCCACATCGCCTGCAATTTACCGTGCGAGGCACGCGTGAAACGATGCGTCTCCAGGATGTGATAAAGCTCACGGAAACTTCCCGTGTGAAAGGCTACCACAGCGCGAGCCCGCTGCACGGACTCGTGTTCAGAGATGGAGTCGCGGCCATCCGCGGTCACCGGGAGTGACCAGAGGAAGCGGGCCAGCCGCTCGATGTCTCCGGTCTCCTCCAGGGTCTCGCATACGCTGGCGATCTGCGCAGCAGAGAAACACAGTCCTGGGAGGGTAAGGGGAGCGCAAGCTGCGGAAGGGTCATCCGGGGATTGAGAGCGAGCCAGGACAGGAGACCCGTCCGCAAAGTGAGGCAGGAGGAGGCGGGAGGCTGAGATAAAGTCGAGAGGAGACCTGAAAACCATCTGGATCGCAGAGTGAAACCAAAAATTAGGCGGAATGCGTTCCGGGAACCGTCTGACAGAAATCTGCTTAAGTCTGATTTTTAAACTCACCTGGGAGTCAGGGAGGGACACCGAATCTGACTTCTCATTGGACACCCGGGAGCTGATGCGAGGTTGCCATGGCACCACTGTCACTCAAACACAGCTGGATGATCTCTGGCTTTATACGCACAAGCTGGACAGATGAAGTCTCTTCATCCCCCCAACCCCACCCCCTCTGTAGGCTAAGGCTACATTGCAAAAACAAAGACCAAAAAACAGCATCTCGTTTCCACTCTTTTTTTTTTTTTAATCTGTCAGTATCCTACAGTTCAGTGATTCTGAATTTCTTTGTACCGCATTGGTGCAGTGTAAACGCCTTCAGGTTTACAACCTGTATGGCAACAGAGTAATTATGACAGTTTACAAAGAAAGAGGGAAACGCTGCATGGCTCTGATGGCTGATCTGACTGATGCTCTTCAGAAAGGCAGAAGAACTAAAAACAAGGTCCAGAAAATCTTGCTGGATATTATGGGGTGCACAGTAATTCTGACTTTTCATGGTGATTATGTTGAAAACTGAACTGAACACTCTACTATCACCTCAGTCTCATAACCTCTCTTATCCTGCCAGTAAGCTGCTTGCATCATTAATAGCAGTAATGCACAGTGTACTGGTGTGATTGGAAATAACATCCAAACCTGAAAGCGTATGTTTCTCTAAGTGATCTCCCATCACTATAATCACTTTTCTAATCATTTTCCAATATCCATGAATTCAGAGATAAGCTGCTCCATCTCCATTCTCTTACCTTGGATTAGCATCGGGCCTATACAGCCTGCTAACATTAGTGTAATGGAGCAGCATATTCAATCAACATTAACACATTTTAGTTGCCCTGGACCGCTTTGGAATTTGGCAACTTTTACTCATCTGTGTGTTTGTGCTTGTATTCTTTGAGGTATGGGACATAAATCTATTTACACTGTCATACTGTGTTGATTTCACTTCTCTTTGGGGCACAAAAAGCAAATTACTGTAACGGAGAGCATTCAATTTTAGCATGAAGTCTTGATTTAAGGTTAGGGTAAAGTTTGGGGTTAATCAAGATGGTTAGAATCCAGTAAACTAATGTAAATAAGTGGAATGTCCTCTGAAGCAACAGTGTGTATGTTCTTGTATGTGGATACACCAGGTAAAGTACTCAATCAAAACAGCAAAAAACACGTTTTTATACCTTTGCTGCACACCTTCTCACACTGTTCTGTCACAGACAAATGCACACCCTCCAAATGCCCCCGTGCAGATGTGTTGGCTGTGAAAAAGGGGGTCACTCAGCTTAAAAGGGTTAATGCCAATTACCCAAACAGACAGATGTCCCTGCACTATGGTGTGAGGGGTTGTGTGCCAGTTTTTTACCGAGCGATACATATGGTTCTAGTTAATCCCTAAATCAAATCAAATAAGCTCTAAAATAATAAATAATCCCAAATATTTTATACATATTAATGAAATTAATGCAAAACAACAAGGACACAATAGAGGAAGGGCTATGAAATATATACATTTGTTCACATTTCAATTAATCCAACAACTAAACTGTATGCAAGACATTTTGATATAATGGGTTTTAATACTGATTTTACTGAGATCACCAGGCAGGTCATTTCAGCCTTGAAGTTCTCTAACAGCAGAAGTTCTGTCCTAGTTAGTCTTAAATAAAGATATGGGAACTACACTGCTTTAAAAGTAACGAGTACAGTCTTAAAATCTATGTTAAAAAACACCCTGGCAGTTTGCCCTACACAGGAAAATAATAATAATATCTTTTTCTTACAGCTGGATGTATTTAATGTTTAGACCAAATTAATAGAAACACTTTGTGCTGGAACTGAGCATGATGTACCCTCTCCAGTTCTTGCTTGTTGTTGGAGGTGCACTGTTCACAGAGTAGAGAGTAGTAACAATATTTTGTTATTGTCTACTCTTTAATTTGTGATAGACACAACTTAGATATAACTGCTCACTTAAATAGGTAGAATTGATCAATAAAATACAATAAATCAGTAAATTAAGACATGACAGAAATCGAAATAGGTAAAAATTACACAAAAGAAAGGGCCTCAATTAAACAGAACAACATAAAAAATAAAGTAAGATAAAATAAATGAGCTGAAAAAGTTAAAATCTATATAAAACTAATATGTAAATAGCTGAATACAACACAATAGAGTGATTATATAAAGTAAAATAGCTCAATAAATTCAATAAAGCAAAATTGAACAGAATGAAAATGGCTTCTAAATGTAGTAAAAACATAGAATATTAGATTATATTTCATGGCATTAAAGTGGCTCAGTATAACAGAGTGGAAAGTGCAATATAGTGACACAGAGTGTAAAGTGTTGTGACAGTGCAGGGTTGAAATAACATGAGAGAACAGATGATAATCTGCTAGACAGATGTGCTGCATTGTAAAGTGTTATTGCACAACGTATCAAAGATGTCCTGTATCTGTCCTTGTGGCAGTCTGTTAGAGACAGTGCTCTTCTGTCTGTCCAGGAAGTTGTGCAGTTTATCATTAGTAAACAATTTAATTAAAAAATATGAACATTTCCCAATTTATATGATGTTGCGCCAGGCAGCATTTTGTTTTGCTTTTATACATCTCTCTCTCTTTTTTCTTTTTTTTTGCATAAAACACATTTCCCCCCTTCCTTTTTTCACATTCAGGTCAGCCTCATTTCCTACAGTGAAAAAATGGGGACAGACTTCAGTGTTTCATTCACTGGGTCTTCACTTTCAGCTAGTTGTGGAATGAAGTATCAATATTTTTTGTGATCAATTTTTTATTGCCATGTGAACAAAAAAAAGTATGCAATAGTAAAACCAAGGAGCACTGCAAAGATTAAGCAAACAAAGAACCCAAAGGAACCAGAAAGACAGAAGGAGAAAAGTGGACAGAGAAAGAAAGCAATAACTCAACAAGGAGAAAGTTCAGTAAGCTTTTAAGATCCTCCACTGCTTGGGGCGACATTTTTTCAGTGCGTCTTCTTTAGCCCCGTTGATACACACTCTGGACAGCTCAAGGTAAGCAGCATCAATAAAAGTAATGTTGTTTCCACTGTGGTGGTAACTACAGACAGTATAAAACATGGACTGGTTGGAAAAATGAAGCCAATGTTGAAGTGCCTTAAACCTGTATTCTATCAGAAGGCCACCAGATGGCAATAGCTGTGGTTGCAAAAAGACTTCTGGTCCTATAGAAATCTATGGGAAAATGGGTTTCTTTCTTGACCTCTGTAAACACTTTCCTGCTTAGTTCATGGGCTAGTCACACATTTTGGATCAAATTGATTAAAAACTTAAATCTATTTTGTAAATTGTACCAAGTTTCAAAAAGGAGGAATAGCCACACTATTTCCCGCTCGCTCATTGGCTAAGTACTTGTCACTCATAAGTCGTTAGCCAATGAGCAAGTGGTTTTACAGTCAGACCCACCCCTTCTTGTCACACAAACCAATGAGTGACAGCAGGGTAGCTATTATTAAGCTTCATACTATAAAGTTCTATGTATAAATTTTAAGTGTATTTGTTGATGCTCAGGATTCCTGGAGAACTATTTAACCATGTCCCAAACACCATCCCAATCAAAACAAGTGTTGAGGTCAGGGATATCTGTCTGCCTGAGCAAATCCACTGGCAATGGGAGGTATGTTTCCTTTAGAATGTCAAGATATAACTTGATAAAGGTTCCCTTGTTCCCCGAGTTTCACACAAAACCTTGAGCAGTGGTGTTTGCTATAGTAGAGCCTGCCATGAGACATCATAGGTCTTTAACACATCCGCAGCTGCAGATAGAATTAAAAGGTAGAATATTGCAAATTAAACTGCAGAGAGAGTTCATCAGAGGCGTATAGGCTTCTATCACTGACCAAAAACCAATCTTAATGAGGTGCTCACCAGTTTTAAGATCATGATTATTTGAAACAGACAAACATGGGCTCCAGTTAGATAAAACACCACACGCTTTTTCAGCCGCCCTCCACTTAGGTTAGACACAATAGGACCAAAACAAAATTTGCATTCAACCAAAGGGGTGATGGTGAATATAATTTCATGTAGTTTAAATAGAAGAACAAGATTCTCCCCTAAAGCATATTGAGTGGAGTAATATCATTATTTTTATTCAAACATGCAGGTGCTCCAGTCAGATTTCCCCAGCAGTATTTCACAACACCTCGAGGTGGAGATTCCCAAATAAATGAGTAAATTAAAGAACTAATAAAATGAACTTACACATTATTAAATTTGAATAGTAATGATTTACACACACACTGTCATTTCATAGCATTGAATAAATACATCATTCCTGTTTTGTTTTTAGCCTTTTTTAGGGCTGTTTTCTCTTCTTCAATTACACAGATGCATTGCAGATGATTGTCTTGCAATCATCTGCGATTGTTTTTGTGGTCATAACATCATCTTGTTAATTTCTCTAAGATTCCTAAGCGTACTTCATTCACAGATTAAGATACAATAAAGATGATGTAAAAGTTTTTTTTCCAGATGCATTGTGCAGCCAAGAAAGCTGTCAGTTCTGTTTTCTCTTCTTCACAGACACACACTCATCATGTGGACTCATTCATTCTGCTCGACTCAAGCTCGAGTCTGTAGATGCTTTTGTTTGCAGACGTTTTTATCTGTGTTGTAACAGCAGAACAATGGACTCACACAACAGGCTTTGAGCAATAGTCACAGCCAGAGCTCCTCCAAGTTGAAAAAACATTCTTCTATGGAAGCAGGATGGACATGCCAAACATACTTGAGGAAAGATACTCAAAGTGTGTGTCCGTGTGTGTGTCTTGTGGTGATGAGGAGGGAAGTGTGTTAATAATGGTGACGATCAAATTAATTCAGCTGCACCTCCACTGAACCACAGGGTAATTATTAGGGGGGAGGAGGAGGGATAGCAGAGGTGGCTAAAACTGGGTGGATGACACTTCCAGGGTGGCTGGAGAAACACTATGAGGAGACAAAGTGAATCTCCTTTGCATCTCCTTATCCCCTCATAAACAACAGCCGTGCTCCTAATTAACCTCTCCACTGACCTCTTAAGCCCTGAAACTCTAACCCCCTCACCCGTGGCCATACAGCCCCCAGACTCCCACGAAAGCCTCCTCCTCGTTAAGCCACTAATCACTTCCTGAGTCTTTGTTGTGCTTTTGTGCTATTACAGGTCTCCGGGAGAATCTGGAGCACCATTGTACCCAAAAAATAAAGAGGAATGGGGGTAAATTGTATCACAGTGAGAAGGAAGAAATTTAGGATGTAGACATAGTAGAAGGACTTTGCTTTTACAAACTAATGTGTTGCAAAACTGCCAGAGTACCTATTATCAAACTGTTGAATAACTGATTGATGAATTAATCAATTAGCTGGCTGTCATAAAAGTAAATAGCAATAATTATAAAGATGAGTCTGTCATTTAACAGAACATTTCAACATTTTGGGCAAATGCACTTTCAATTTGTTGCTTTTTGAATGAGAGTAAGATGATATTATTTGTGTTCTACCTCAGCTTCTGTCTGAAAGCAGTCATTAATATCTTGTTTATCTAAATTTTACCAAAAAACAGCATAAAATCAAGAACCTGTGGTTTTATTAGAGGTATGTGCTCAAAAGAGCAAGCCAAGCTAAAAGTTTCCTGTGTATACTGTGCATTAAAATGCTCCTCAGATGGTTCACCTTCCTAAGTTGGATGTCTGATGTTATTATTGCTATGAGCATTAAAACAACACATTAAGAGTTTCTAGTGCATAATAAATAAAATTTGCTTTACCCAACTTGTTATCAGGTTTACTGCTAAAAACTTTTTTAGGTCACTCTACATGAAGAGCATCTAAGAGTTACAACCGAAGAGCCCATTACAAATTAAACATGAACAAAAACATAATATCCAACATGAATTTTCACCATTAATCATTTATTATTATTATTATTATTATTATTATTATTATTATTATTATTATTATTATTATCAACCATTTAAACTATTGTCCGTCATGTTTTTGATCTATGATTTCAACAACTTGGCAATTCATCCACTTAAACTTTTGCAGGCTTTCCATATCTCTAAGTCCCGCCATAGAGTGTACAGGGTTCTGTAGGCTACAAAACATGGACATAGCTACTGTGACTTCACTCATTAGATTCTGGATTCTCCATTTTAAAGTCTCAACTTTAGTATTGTGGGTTCTGCCATTTTATTTTATTTTATTTTATTGGAGCCAAAAGTGACCATATTGGATGGGTCTAAGCCACATTCACAGACACTACAGATGCAATGCAGATATCTACTAATTATTCACCAAAACTGAGGCATAAACCTCTTGGGTGGTCTGTCCCACACAGAAAGCCATAATATTTGTAAGATAATTCCAACTAGGATTGTTTTTTAATATGATCTCAAAGTGGCAGATCACAATATCAATGGTATAGCGACATATGTTCCCTAGTGTGCACAACAAGAAAAACTCTGAAATGTCTGAGAGCAAGAGCTGCGTGTCAGCCTCCAATGAAGATTTTAGTACCTAAAAAGGGAACTACTTCGACAACCTCAAACAAAGCAGTTTGAAAAACTGTAGTTTTTGGCATTTCCAAACCGGCTTCATTTTTCAGGTCCAGAGGCTGCTGCTTGTTTTCTCCTTTGGCATTTCATGGAATTTTCCTATTCAGGAATTAATTTTCTGATTATTCCACCACCACATGAATGAAAAGCGGTGTAAATCCACTCATATAACTCTTTGTATTCTGAAAAAGTTCACTATTCCTTTAAGTCACAAACTCCACCACATACAGCCCAATGTGATCTTAAGTAGTTACATTAGTAAAATCATATATTTAAAAAAAATAAAGTAGAAGAAAGAAAATAATTAAAAAAACAAAACAATTTCTCTCCTTTTTCTGAAAACATCCAAAACAGATGAACAGTTAAATGAAACAGGCTCAGTTTTTCCACATGGATTGAGTTTATTGTCATTAAATGTAGTTTACAGCATAAAACCTTCACATATAGTTTTTATTTGTGTAACTAAAAAATAATTGTTTTTTTTGTTTGTTTTTTTTAGCATTTTAATACCAGAGCATTTTATTAAAACAGAGGGGAAATAGTGGTTGGACCAAAATTATTGCAACTAATTAAAAATAATTCAGCTGTGTGCAATGAACTTGCAGTCTCGTTACCATTGAAACGATTGCTTCAGACAAGGGGACCAGGTCATTTGCCATCCTCAAAGTGACTTTGTTGCATCAAGACAGCGATAAAACAGCAATAAGATGAAGTTATTATGCTATCAGTGGGTTATCAGTTTGTGATTGAATGGGGTCAAGTTGGCAATTACATAGAATCTGCAATAATATGGCCACTGACTATGATAAATTGGCAAAAACTACAAATCCATAACCTTCTGTGTCTAGTATGTTGCTGTTTGCATGTACAGAAATTCACATTAAATAGAAATTCACCTTAACTGCTTACATTTAGAGTCCAGCCAGAACATCATAGATTTGAAACAGAAATTCCTCCACAAATAGTGACGTAGTTGCTGCAGAGCAGTGATTTAACTGCAAAATGCCATAGGCACTCTGCAACCTTGTTTTTATATAGGAATACAACCAGAATACAACCAGTTGGCAACCAGCTGAGTTGAGTCCCCTACTGCATGGAGAAACATCAAGTTGCACTCATCGATGCAGACTGACTCGGACTGATATGTTGGCAATCTGCATTTATAAATTAGACAGCAGTTATTTGTAAAACTTTGCCAATCCATCTGGAAGTGATTGCAGTCAGTCTAGATCAAACTGTAATTGTCATTACATGTAGTTTACAATTTACAGATCGCAGAGGAAACAAACAGCTTAAAACCTTCACATATAGAGTTTTTATTTGTGTAACTGAAAAATTGTTTTTTTTTTAGCATTTTATGTCTTTATGTATTCAACAACTTGTCCAATTTTTTGTAGTAATACCAGAGCATTATATTAAAACAACTAGTAATTAATCATTTCAATGCACTTTTCTTTTTATAATCAGTTAAGTGAAAAAAAACTGACAGGTTGGTGGGATTCCCCATCATCATACAAATACTAGTGCAAAGGAAGGAAAGCTTCCTGCACATGTGGGCATATTGTGTTACACAGTGAGTGTGTGTGTGTGTGTGTGTGTGTGTGTGTGGTCGCTATTTGACCACAAATTAACCTCTGTCACAGAAAGCTGAGGACAAGTACTCAAGTAACTGTACCTGAGCTACTAATCCCATCACCTGATTGGATGGTAACCCAATCCTGGTGCTGTTATTAGTGCAGAAACAACTGGGGACGCTTGTGTGTCACACAAACGCACACAGATGCTTCCAAATATGCATCCAAATGTGACAGACGGATGCGCAGACTTTAAAACACAAACACCTTATTTATAGACGAATAAACAAAATAATCAGATAATTTGACTAAAAATGCTTTCTAGGATGCTCTAAGACTATAGATTGGGACAGCTGGTCCAGATGTAAAGCCAATAATTACATCATTATCCTGTGTTATGTTAGTGTCATCTCACCACTGGCAGGGTTTTTAATTAATAGCTTGAATGAGATAAACACAGCAGCGGCCTGACAAACAAACACTAGCAGCCAAAAATACAAACAGCTGGCTGGAACCTGAACAAACAGCTGGCTTTCAGGCTTTTCAAGGCAGAGACACACGGTACATGTGCAGATGTAGTGACACACACGGATACTGCGCACAGAGCTAGTGCATTAATACCCTCCAGTTACCCGTATTTATGCAAACTCAGCGGGAGAAGGAAATGAAACCGTATGTCAAATAAAAGGAAAAGAAGAGAATGAGTTACATTAAAATTTTCCTTTATCTGGAGATTTTTTTTTTTTTTTTTTTTTTCAAAAATTTTTTTTTTGTAAAAAATAAAATTATT
>VUQS01075507.1:0-11166 GCA_015108495.1 Heterochromis multidens
AGCACAATGCAAAGTGTTGGATGCAGTGTTGTAAAGCACGCCACTGCTGGACTCTAGAACAGTGGTGATGTGTTCTCTGGAGTGACGAATCACGCTTCTCTGTGTGGATATCCGATGGATGAGTCTGGATTTGGCGGTTGCCAGGAGAACAGTACTTGTCTGACTGCATTGTGCCAAGTGTAAAGTTTGGTGGAGGGGGGATTATGGTGTGGGGTTGTTTTTCAGGAGTTGGGCTCGGCCCCTTAGTTCCAGTTAAAGGAAATCTTAATGCTTCAGCATACCAAGACATTTTAGACAATTTCATGCTCCAAACTTTGTGGGAACAGTTTGGGGATGGCCCCTTCCTGTTCCAACATGACCAGTGCACAAAGAAAGGTCCATAAAGACATGGATGAGTGAGTTTGGTGTGGAAGAACTTGACTGGCCTGCACAGAGTCCTGACTTCAACCCGATAGAACACCTTTGGGATGAATTAGTGGAGACTGCGAGCCAGGCCTTCTCGTCCAACATCAGTGTCTGACCTGACAAAAGTGCTTCTGGAAAAATGGTCAAAAATTCCCATAAACACACTCCTAAACATTGTGGAAAGCCTTCCCAGAAGAGTTGAAGCTGTTATAGCTGCAAAGGGTGGGCCGACATCATATTAAACCCTTTTAGATAAGAATGGGATGTCACTCAAGTTCCTATAAGTTTGAAGGCAGATGAGTGAATACTTTTGGCAACATAGTGTATTTGCCCTACAAAGGTGAGCAATTAAAACAAATCCAGTTAACTTATTTAACTTAAATGTCCAAAAGAAAAAATACCCATCGGTTTTTAAAATAATTACCTGTAAAATCCTCTTTCCAAGGTCAACAATAAACTCAGATTAAACCAGATATTAATTACTTCACACTGGAAGTAGTTAAACTACAGAAAAACTGCACTCACGGCCATTTCACTAGGTACAACTATTCAACTGCTCATTAACACAAATATGTAATCAGCCAATCACATGGCAGCAACTCAATACATTTAGACATGTAGATATGGTTGAGATGATCTGCTGAAGTTCAAGCTGAGCATCTGAATGGGGAAGAAAGGTAATTTAAGTGACTTGGTAAAGGGACGTGGCATGGTTGTTGGTGCCAGATGGACTGGTCTGAGTATTTCCGAAACTGATGACCTACTGGAATTTTCCCACAGAACCATCTCTAGGGTTTACAGAGAATGGTCTGAAAAAGAGAAAAGTGAACAGCAGTTCTGTGAAAATGTCTTGTAGATGTCAGAGGTCAGAGGAGAATGGCTAGACTGCATCGAGCTGATAGGAAGGCAAAAGTAAATCAAATAACTTCTTGTTACAACCAATATATGCAGAAGAGCATCTCTGAATGCACAACACCTGGAAGCAGATGGGCTATAGCAGCAGAAGACCACATCAGGTGCCACTCCTGTCAGCTAATAACAGGAAACTGAGGCTACAGTTCACACAGACTCAGCAAAATTGGACCATAGATAAGTGTAAAAATATTGCCTGGTCTGAGGAGTCTCAATTTCCTCTGCAACATTCAGATGGTAGGGTCAGAATTTGGTGTAAACTACATGAAAGCATGGATCCATCCTGCCTTGTATCAACGGTTCAGGCTGGTGCTGGTAGTGTGGGGGATATTTTATTGGCACGCTTGCTGACCATGTCCATCCCTTTATGACCACAGTGTACTCATCTTCTGATGGCTGCTTCCAGAAGGATAATACACCATGTAACAAAGTTCAGATCATCTCAAACTGATTTCTTGAACATGACGATGAGCTTACTGTACTCAAATGGCCTAAATCTAGAGCAACTTTTGGGATGTGGTGGAACAGGAGATTCACATCTTGGAAGTTCAACCAACAAATCTGCAGCTACTGTGTGATGCTGTCATGTCAATATAAGAATGTTTCCAGCACCTTGTTTAATCTATGCTACAAAGAATTAAGGCAGCTCTAAAGGCAAAAGGGGGTCCAACTCAGTACTAGCAAAGTGTACCTACTAAATTGTCTGGTGAATATAGTTTCGTGTAGTTTGTAGAAAAGGTAGTTCAAGCTACTTTGAAAAATAAATATCAGACAGACAAACTACATACAATGCAAAATTAAATTCATGATTATAACTAAAAAGTCACATGCCAACAGAAATGAGGTTTAAATGGAAAAAAAATACTTCTTACACGCCACAAATAAATAAATGAATAAATAAAGCACAGTCCAGGTGGAGCAGCCTCTCTACACTTTTTTTTGACAAATAACAATTGTCAGTTTTCCATCATGAGATTATTTAGCCAATAAACAATGTCGAGCTCATGCTCAAGGCCGGTGTCTCAAACTGTGGGGCAGGCTGGTGGAGTATGGAGCCAGGAAAATAAACAAACTGATGCTGCTGCACTGATCTTTAAGCAAAATTCAACTTGAATGAACACATTTTATTTTTAATGATTGATAAAAATTGTGGTGTGTGGGGTGTGAACCATTTTCAGCTTTGAAGCAAAGCATGCCAGAAAAAGTTTGAGAAACGCTGCTCTCGACAGAGTGGGTGTCCGATGAATGTGTTGTTCAGACATGTCTTCACAGTGGTCTGGACCGTGACCGAAAAGGGAATACATTTCATCAAACTGTATCAATTGTAGCTGAGAAGCAGTGGTTAAAATAAAATAAAATAAAAATAAAATCATTTCCTTATATGGCCCCATTTCATTTTTTTAAAAATAGATTTAGTAATGAACTAAACAGAAATTTAAAAAAAAAAAGAACTACTTGATTCACTAACTTACTATTACCAGCAGCTAATATGTTATTTAACTACTTGTGTAACTACATTTGGTTCACTACTGCCTAAAACAATCCAAGCACACAGAACAATTTGTGATCCTCTTGTTACGACACACATTTATGGAAACTATTTCACACCGTGCAGTGTTAATGCAGCTCTTCTTCAGTCAGTATTGCTTCAGCCTTGCAGGCTATATAGACTGACCTTTCTCTGTTGTCTTTCCAACAGAGTTCTCAGACTGGCCAAACATTTCTTCTTATAAAGTCAAGGCTGCTCTTCATATCCATCAAAACAGAGGCTGCTTCCGCCTAAACCTGGATGAACACATATTATTGGATTTATAATACCAGAAAGTAGCGCACACAGAATTAGTTAAATACTGTCGACTTCAGAGGACATCACTGCCCGCCACAGTGAGAGACCGAAAGATTAAAGAACTAAGGAGCCAAAGCAGATATTTCAGTGTAATGAACCAAAGCCAAAGTGCATGATATGCAACTACCCTTCCCTTCGTATTTTTTTATATTTTTTCAGTGCTTTTTCAGAGTTTACTCACATGGGAAAGTCCATCCAGCCTTCTCACCTCTGCCAAAGTTATAACCCTGCTTTCTCTGGCTCTGTCTTAGATCAGTGATTCCTGACAGACAAAGCATCATAAGTTGATCTGTTGCGCTACTGTTTTTTACTCAGACTCTTATTTGTCAGTACTTAGCTCCTCCTTTCAGTAATGCTCAGGGCCTTATGGATATTACCTAACCTAAACACTGTTGAAGTGTTCCCTCTTTTAATAAATATCAGTGCTCAGGTGTCATTCACAGCTTTGTGGTATCCTTGGTACCCCTTTGTTTGTCTTCGCCTCATAAAAGGAGAGAGTTAAAGTTAAAGAAACTTGGAGTCAAAAATGAAGTTTAAGATAAATTTAAAAAGAATACTTTTACTTTGTGTCACAGTGATTTATGCAGATTCATGGTGGAAGGCTGCAGTAAACAGCTGTAATTCATTACATTACAGTTGTGCAAGCAGGCCTGGATTCACATCCAACATGTCACATGGTTAAAAACACAATTGTTAATGTTTTATTTTCACACATATGCTATATAGCTATATACATATATGCTATATAAGAATTAAAAAAGCAAGCAACAAACATTATAATATTATAGGAAAGAATTATAGCATCTGCTGCTGTATATGATATATTTCAATTAAAACAGCTATCTGGTGCTTTTGACTCTGTATTTTTAAATAACCCCGTCATGTTTTGCATTTGTATTTTTGTGTTTTCTTTTCTGTGGTTTTAGCTAACGGAGATAATCAAATACAGACAGTGCCACACACAGGCATGTGATCACATGACCATTTCTAGTGACAGCAACGCAGAGGGACATGTTAGACAGGATCTTGGTGACTTCATTTTTTAACTAATTTCCATATGTGCGTGTTTAGGTGTGGTTGTTTTGGAACTGTTTCAGAATGGATGCATTTATTTATTTTTTATTTATTTTCATTTGTCTTTTTTAGACAGTCATAGGTGTAAAAGGAGAGGGATGTGGGAATTCTAGCAGCAATTGCCCAGCCCCCAAATTAATCAAGGTCTCACTGATAGCATTTATGCCCATCTGGTCTGCGCTCTTACTCAGCTATCAGGCTGCAACTACAGTTTATTAGTTGCCGAGTTTCCAAGTTTAGTGGGAAAAGTATTTTGTGCAAAATCCAAATCTAGGAAAATCAATGTGAGAAAGGAAGAGAATGAGTAAAATGAAAGCTTCTATCCTGGTCCTGTCTTAGATTGTCTAGGCCAGTAAACTGATTTGGCTGGTGCATGCTGCCACACTCAGAGCTACCAGACTGCAGCCTTCTCATTAAAGAAAAACAATGTATCTTCATTTGGGACCTGCCATTCAAGAACCAACACATTTCAAATCAAATTCAAAGTCAAAGTGAGCTTTATTGTCATCCCAGCCTTAAAGAAGTATACAGAGAGATGAAAGGGTCCACAGTGTACACATACACATAATGCAAGTACGAAATAAAAAAATAGAAAATGCAAGTAACTAGGCAATATGCCAGTCAATCTACAAAAAAATGTTTTTCTTGTTTTACATTTCTCACAGTTTTTCTTATATAAATTCCTCTCACACTGATTGCATATCTTGTCTTGTATTATGGCTCTAGATGTAATGAATTGATTGTTCTCTCAAGAAAGCAAAAGAAACTGTGGCTCCAGTCCATTTTTATGCCCTTCTGTCCACCCATACAGGTTTCCGCTCTCATAGACATCTCCCACAGTGTTAAAGGGTTAAAGCGTTAAACCCACTTTTTTTTTTTGCAATATACTACAGCAGGCTTCCAGTTTTGTAAAGAGAAAGTAAACAACTCTTTGCACCATGGAACACAATAGGTGAGGTAGACTGGTATTATTGATACTGGAAATTTTTTTTTCCCCATAATTTTTCCATAATTAGTACAACATTCAGATGTTTTTGGATTGGCTGGAGACTTTGCTACTCCATATACATGGCACATTTTGGACGAGTCAGTATTCAGCTGAGCCTAGTGTTTGTTCAGATTGCTCCAGCTGCAGTCCTTCCAGTCAGCTGATCTCACTGTGGGCTCAGCTGACACCTTTCTACATGCCCAACTGGTAAATCTCACATACGGCACACGATATAAGTTGCTTTAGTCTGCCACTTGTTGTTGCACAGTTGCTGCACATCTGAAAGCCACTTTTAAAACCACCTCCACCTTATTGTGTAGCCAAATTTTACTTACTTATTCAGGTTAGTATCTACAGAGTCTTTGGGTGTCTACATAATCCTCCAGATTACCACCTGAGATGTTTACAAGTACCAAAAATAGTCAATAAATTCTCTGTCTCTTTCATTGTTTACATTGTGTCGTTCTCCACCGTTTCTGGCAGCACCCTGTATGGATTGCCCTTTTATGCTGCTGGTTGATGCTGGAGATTAAACCTATATCAGCTGAATTATTCTGTCATAGAGAAAGATCATCTGGCCCTTGTGTGAGCACTGCAACATTGTGAAGTTTATGTTGACTCTGGTGGTCTACATAGATTATAACCCTCCACTCACTGTGTTCCCCAAACTGCAGATTGATGCATTGTTTTTTGTTTTTACAATCATACTGTTTGGACATCCACCACATTAAATATATAAATATCATTCTCACCTCTCTTAAATGTGAGAATAATGTTCTCAAAGCAGTTCTCGAAACACTTAAGGACGTTTCTCATAGCACAGATTCAACTGCGCAAAAGACACTAAAGAATCCAAACCTTTTTCACATATGTCAAAACATGCAAAGTCAGTCAATCACTTCAGCTTAATAAAAACCCCTTTCACCACTGTTTTCAGACTTAGACACCAAATGGTTTCATACTTTTATCAAAACCTTACCGAGCAGTGCAAAAATGTAGACCTAATATAGAGTAAACTGTAAAAAGTGTTCATACACAAAAATCAAACGTGAAGGATTTATTTGAAACTTTACACAATATAATTACTAAAAAAATAAATAAAAATAATTGCCCAAATATTTATGAACCTATTTCATTTTTATAGTAGTGTAGTACCAGTAGGTATAGTGCGACTCCCCTGAGGCTGAAATTTGTCCACTATATTTCGGATGAACGTTATCTCTCTACAAGTGGAAAAAAAATGGGAGTGACAGACAAGATTGTCTGAGCCTTGGTTTTCAAAGCATGTTAAAGCTGTAGGTGCATCATTAAAAACTTGGAATACACCAGTTACAGCACACACTGATGCAGAGGGAGGCACTCACATTTACAACAATTATCCTGTTAACAAGAATATGTGTTACAGAGTGAGCCAAGACTTTTAAATAACTGTCTCTGTACTAAAGCATCAAGAAAAAAGTATCAATAAAATTTAATAATATATACAATAACCATATTGTATATGTTAGGCTTGTAGACAGAAGCTGCAAACAAGAGAAAAAGTGTAAAAAAAAAAAAAAAAGGAAGGAAGACAGAAAAATTGAAACTGTGTGCTCGCCATGCTTCGACTGTGGACATTAGGTGTCCTCTTTTGAACTGTTGATGATCTACTTGGCAATGGATCGGTTCAGTTTAGCACGGACTTTGCGGCTTTATTAGCTGTGTAAGAGCAAATAAACGTACGAGCCTAATTTAAATCGCAATGAAATATATTTTCAACAGGAATACAATGTCAGATTTTGTTTTTCATCTTTTGGCAGCTTCCTTGTCTGACTTCGCAGACGACACAGTGGTGGGATGCATCACCAGCAATGATGATCCTGGTAAAGAGGTAAAGCGATTGGAGATTTGGTGCAGGGATAACAATCTCTGCATCAATTGTCAAGAAAACAAAAGGAGGTGATCGCGGATTTCTGCACAGAGGAATGTTGGCAGCAGCCTCCCCACCTCATCACAGACATCTACACCAGCAGATGCAGGAAAAAAAAAACCTTCCTGTATCTTGAAAGACCCTACTCACCTAGCACACACACACTTTGTCCCTCTTCCCTCGGGCAGGAGGCTGCAGGGCATCAAAACTGAGGAAGGCTGTAACACTGTTGAACTCTGGTGGTCCTCTGTAGTCTCTGCTGCTTCCAGCCAAAGGTAACACACACGAAGAACCACTTGTGCACACTTTTTTTTGTGTCCACTTGTGCACACTTTTTTTTAAAAACTTGAAACCCGACTCTATAATTTTCTTATTTATACTTAATTTACACTGTAAATATCTTTCTTATTCTTTGTTTTTGTGTATATTGCTCTTGTTGTGTTCTTATTGTTGTTGAAGTGCAGATTTTGTTTCAACTCATTTGAATACACGGGCTGGAATGACAATAAAAACCCTTGAATCCTTTATACTTATCACTACTGGTCATGTATAGTATAATGTTTTTTTTTTCTTTTGCTTATAGTAGCATAACTGACTTGTATTACTTCTTCACACTGCACAAGGCGTTACTGTGTATGGACAGTCAACAGGTATTAGACCTTGCCGGGATTATCACGATTTCATTGAGCAGGCACGGTTTACTTTTGATTAACTAACGGACCATTTAGAAGCTGCGCTCCGCCTACAGTGCAGGGCGGGGCGGGGCATCACACCAGACACTCTTGCTGTTTATTGGACGCCAACCTCTAAGCCCATGACTCGCCAGCCAATCAGATGCGTCAGTTGATCTGACGAGCTCCCGGCTGCAAACTGTGTTCTGGTGATGTTGGTGGTGCTGCAGCATCTCAGCGACGTAAATACCTAATGGGGGTACATCTTGTCTGTCTGCCAGAGTAACCGCTAAACACCTGAAGTAACATGGACATCCTGAAGTCGCTGGGTCATCCTGAGGAGATATTCAACCTGTTTAAATTTAAGATGGGAGGATGCAGAGCCGTCATGCCAAAGTTGGATTATGTGAGTAAAATCTAATCGAAAACACATGCTGAGATCAAATTTATAGATTAATTTGAATACTAACGCGGCTGCACGGATCAGGAAGCAGATAATTGTTCCTCTTTTCAGAGCATCATCACAGAGAGGCTGCACAGACACAAGCACGTAGCCATATTAACAACTAGATTTGCACACCCAGCTTGCAATTTACATCGCAGACCTACACGGTGCATAGTTGTGCTCCCAATGATCTGGTGGAAACAGAGACGGCTAATTGGACTTTGTCAAATTAGATCTGTGCTCTCAGCTCCATGTTCTGCTCACACAGTCTACACACAGGCAGAGATGATCATTGACTTGGGACTTACCTTACATAATGAGCTTGGAGGGTTCACCAGTGGGGAGAGATGCTGTGCGCATGTTTGACGGCTAATCCCACTGTTTTAACGCCAATGTGACCCAGAGAAAGACCCAGAGAGCCTGTAGCCTACGGACTGCACCATGGCAACGAGTCTTCATGCGGATTGGCAGCATCATTAAAACACCCAGCAAAACTAGAATAAAGATGTTCTTAATTTAAGATTAAGATTAAAATACTTGACATGCACCAAGACAACACAGCAGAAATGTTAGAGCTTAAGTTTGTGATCTGTCAGATTAGATTTAAAGCCAAATTGTTGTACAAAAGCAGGACAAATGCAGTAGATGTCTGACCACAAACGACTTAAATAGGGAAATAGAAGTAAAAGTCAGTTTTCCATTTGTTTTCGGAACATTTTAATATAGTTAAAGAAAGTTCAAGTTAAAAGTTAAAGATAAAAAAGGAAGCGCTGTGTGGCTCTAAAAATACTCCAAACAGGTGCTCGTCAGTAGGGCGAAATAACTCAATAAAAGCAAAATAATTGCTATGGCACTCTGTTGGTTAAAATTATTAAAAATATTTAATAAAAATATATAATACATCAATAAGAAAACCGACCTACGAGTATCGACTAAATAGTCTTTAGTTGAGTGCCTCAGCAATTTTAATATAGTTGTTTCATGTATTTTTGATCTGACTACTCTTCCTGCAGCATCACAGGCTTGCAGGTCACATATTTGCCCGTCCTTCACGCTGTCTTCCACCAGATGTCAGCAAAACACAGCTTTCATTAGTTCTGCTTTTTGGGGGTGCAAACGTGCTACGATTTGTTTTTCTACAGTAATCCAGGCTCTGCACTTTATATTGCATGGAGTCGCAGTTGACTCACTATGGCTGGCTGACTGCTTATCGCACAGAGGCAACATTATCTAGTTGCGTGCATGCAGATACAACTAAATAGCAGTTAATGTGTGTGGTTTCTTTATAAAAAAAGAAAAGAAACACTACACACTGTTGAACAGCACTTCTTCAGTGGAGCAAAGAGACCAAACGGCTGCATTTTGCACGCAGGAAGCAGACTAGGAAACTAAACTTCAGCTGGCGTTGTTTTGGGCAGAGGTGGGAGGAGTGTGCCTGCTCATAACAGCAGATCTACAAACGCTGCGCACTGGCCCTGCACGGCTACAGTTCAAGGTTAAACTGCTTAAAGACCCGCGGGGCGCTTATTTAACTCCACGCAGCGTCGTCCACATCGTTGTTCACCTCTCTTGTCCTCTACATGGACTTCACGTTTCAAACTTCCTCACCAGGCGTGGCGTCAACATGGACAGAGTCATTTCATAGCTGCGGGGTCGGTCTTGGTGTCGGTTTTTCGTATGGCCGGAGCTTGCTGCAAGTGTCCACTCTCTCTGTCCGTGTTCAAGCGCTCTCTCTCGGTGGCACCGCGGGGCTGCGGGTCCGCTCCACGCTTTCTCCTGCCGGGGTGGAGGCTCGGGGAGAGGGGCCTGCATGAGGCCGCCCGACCCTCCAGCGCCCTCAGACCTGCAGGCTTCTACCGACAAACAGCTTTCCTCTGTCTCTCCTGCCAGGAGTCCATGAGTGAGAGTCTGCGGACCTGCTACCTGTACCTGAACCAAACCAGTCGCAGCTTTGCAGCCGTGATTCAGGCGCTGGACGGAGAGTTGAGGTGAGTAAAACTTTACTGGGGCTGGCTTCAGGTGAGGACACGTGTGTGTGTTTGTGCGTGCAGAAGTGTTTTTCTTTGGCGCAAAACAAAGGGTGTTGGCTGAAACGCTCCCCTTTTCATCACTTTGTGTGAAGCAGAGTTATTGTAGTTTTGTTTTATCTAATTCGTTTTTATTTTGACTTTTTTGTTTTTTTTAATTCAGTTTAGTTTGTTAGTTTCTAGACTGGGTTTGCTCGTCTCAGTTTAGTTTGTATTATTTGAAAATGTTTAGTCTTAGTTTTTATTAGTTTCAGTGTTAGTTTTAGTCTTAAATGATTATTGTATGGAAGGCAAATACTGGAGGCAACTGTTAGTATGGGTATTGCAATAAAAACACAAATGTTTGAAAGCAGTCTTGTAGACGTCCAAAGTCTCAATAAACACGTCCATCAAAGCCTCACCAGGCAAGTTATGATACATTTTACAAAGAAATACTAAAACTAAGGATATTTATCTCTTAGTTTTCTAAGTTTAAAAAGTTGTTTCGTTTAAAAAAATTTTTTATTTTAGTGAACTACAGTGTTGTCACATCAATTTTAGATTTTAGTTCGGTTTTAGTTAATAACTTTAGTTTGAAGCATATTTCTGTGCAAAATAAAGCTGCATTAACTATATTCACTCGTTTGTCAGAAGCTTACAACTTCTTGGAGCCACATGATTGTATCCTGTGGAGCTACAGTAAAAAGTCACAACAGACCATGCATTCAAAAAATACATATGAGGCGTTTGTGCACGGAGGACTAAAGGTGCCGAAATGAATAAATATATCATTCAATAATTAATTAAATGTCATTAATGAATTAAAATATCAATTCATTTTTATTTAAACACATTTAATTATTTCAATATTTAATGAATTATTTCATGGTTCCTGTGCTGCAGTGCACCA
>VUQS01075507.1:13172-29946 GCA_015108495.1 Heterochromis multidens
AAAAAAAAAAAAAAAAAAAAAAAAAAAAAAAAAAAAAAAAAAAAAAAAAAAAAAAAAAAAAAAAAAAAAAAAAAAAAAAAAAAAAAGGCTCCATCTTGACAAATCAACCAGATATTTGAAGTTTATGCAACTAAATTCTCACAAAAAAAACCTTAAGTGCATTTGGTGACACAGAAACAGTAGTATTTCAAAACTTTGCTTACAGTTTGGGGTGATTTCCTCTGCCATTGCCACTTGTGATTTCACTTGAAATGCATTCTGGGATACTCTGGGACAGTCCATTATTTGGGATCGATCTGTCTCGACCTGTCTCGACTTGCTGTGCAGGATGACCAATCAAATGTTTGGTTGTGTTGAAGAGCCCCAGTGACAGTTTAAATTATTTCGTGATGCACTGCAGCACAGGAACCATGACATAATTAATTAAATAGGGAAATAATTGTTTTTAAATAAAATGAGTTGTGACACATTTACACAATTATTGATAGATGTATTTATTTCCAATTTTAATCAATTCATGACACGTGGCACTCTTGTCCCTCCATATTTGTTTCAGGCACCCTGAATTGGTGAACTTTTCCAAAACAAAATTATGCACAAATAAAGCATATTAATAGGTTTTGAATGACAGGATCTCTCAAATGGCCTTTCTATGAGACTTTAGCCCAAGTTTGGAAGCTTCAGTAGTGTGTTGTAATTGAATAAATTTCTGCTTGTATGAAAGGAAGGCAATTTAATACAGAGAATGATGATTAGTATGAAATGTATTGTAGTGTTTAAATGCTGGCGTGTACAGAACATCCCTGCAATCTAAGACAGAGGGAAAGGTGTTGTTTAATTCTGTTTATGAAGCCTAGTTTAATTCTTTCATTTTGAGCCAGATATTGAATATGAATCTTAAAGTGTGCTAATAAGCCACATTTCTAGGTATTTGTAAGACTCAGCACGAGTAAAATGGGTGTCATTTAAAGTTTTAATTGCCGGCTTTTCAGGGTTGCAGAGGTGAAGTACAATGTACATTTTCTTTTCTGCATTTAAAATTTACGATTAAGGAGTGTTAATAAGAAATATAAAATGAATCTCTTTGACTCCTTCTGCATGGCTGCAGAATTAGTTTTAGGGGAGTCTTTCACATCTAGATGCTTGACACACCTGCTACTTTTATCATTGTGTAAATCAACAGTTGTGTAAATGCTCCTTGCTGTGTTTATGATCCAGACATGCAGTTTGCATTTTCTACCTGGTTCTGCGTGCGCTGGACACAGTGGAGGACGACATGACTATTCCTCTGGACAAGAAGGTGCCCATGCTGAATGACTTCCACACCTACCTGTACCAGGATGAGTGGTGCTTCACCGAGAGCCAGGAGAAAGATCGTCAGGTCCTGGAAGATTTCCCCACGGTCAGTAGGTTCTCAAGGCCTATTTTACCAGCTTTGGCCAAATTAAGGCTGTGAGTAATTAGTAACTATAACTGTTGTCCTCTGAAACCAGATATCACTGGAATTCAGAAACCTCGCTCAGGAATACAGAGACGTCATCTCGGATATCTGCCACCGTATGGGAGTGGGAATGGCTGAATTCCTGCAGAAGAAAGTGGGATCTATGAAGGAGTGGGACCAGGTAAATGTTGTTGTTCTGTTACAGTCGCTTTGGAAGCATAACAACAAAATAAATGAGTACCAGGGGAGAAAATCAATAGTGTGAGGGCAAAATATTACAGTGCAACATTAATATAGTTTTAAAATCTTTCTTTTGTTTTAAAGTGTGTCATCACTCTGATTAAAAATGGCCAGGATGTCATCTAAGATTTGAAATTCACAAACTAACTGTTGACTCACTGGTACTGCTCAGGAGAGAGAGTAATTTTGTGTTAGCAATTTTACTGTATCAACTTTAAGAGGATTCAAATTTGCAGCTCCTTCCTTCTGGAATCAGCTGCAGAATCAGCTCAAACCTTATGAACTGGTCTCGTATAATGAATTTAAGGCGATTTTTAAATGGCTTAGATGCAGTTACTTCAGGCTGCAAATGTTTTGCCTGAATTTTACCTTTTGTTTCTGGTATTAGATAATTCCTTTTACTAAGTTATTCATTCTTTGACATGGAAGTTTATAAATTTTGGTTGTTTCTGTATATTATTTTTATCGCCTGTACTTAACGTGTGTGTGTGTGTGTGTGTGTGCGCGCGCGTGCTATGAGTTTATACAACTCCATTGATTGTACTGCTGTCTTTCTTTGCCAGGACACTCTTGTAAAAGATTTTTTTTTTCTTATTTAGTCTTATTTTATTCCTGGTTAAATAAAGGTTAAACAATAATAAAATAAAAACATACAGTACAAGAATGGAAATACTTTATCTAAATGTTAAGACACTGTAGAAAATCTAGGTTCAGCAGTTCCCTGACTCTTAATAGTAGTGTATAAATGTTTAATCAGTAAAAGGCTCTTTGAATATTACAGGATCTGTGTTTAATCATAAGCTGGTATTTTGTAACTTTAAAAAGTGCTGCAATGTGTTTTGTTTTTCTGTTTTTGTGCAGTATTGTCACTATGTTGCCGGTCTGGTCGGCATTGGCCTGTCTCGGCTGTTCTCTGCATCTCAGCTGGAGGACCCTGAAGTGGGGCGGGACACTGAACTTGCAAACTCCATGGGCCTGTTTCTCCAAAAGACTAACATCATCCGAGACTATCTAGAGGACACACAAGAGGGACGTGCCTTCTGGCCACGAGAGGTAGAAACACTGGCAATCGGGCTAAGCAGTCACACGAAGCTGGTTATCAGCTCGATAAGTCAACCCAGGGTTTCCTAATCTAGCTGTGACCATGTTCACATGAAAGGGGCGATCTTAAAGGAATTATGCTATTTTCCATTGAACTAAGCTGTTAGTACAATAATAAATACTTAACAGTACTTGTCATATTCTTAATATAAAGTGTGCTTTGTGAAATTTGTTTCTATGTAGAATGGGTTTTCTACTGTGTAGTGTCTTTTTATTTATGCCTTAACGTCAGTGACAGTTGTGGTCCTGCATGTAGTGTTTTCAGGTTGTACACACACCTTGGTCTTCTGTTTGTGTTGGCTACTGAAGGCCTTTCAGCCATTTCTAACAATTCAGTGCCAGTGTTCACTTAGACTCCAGGACAAACCACGTTGTTGGTCAAAGGTCAAGGTCACTGTGACATCAGAAAATACAGTACTGTGTGAAAGTCTTGAGCCACCTTTGATTTCTTTATATTTTGCTTCCAAGGACTCAGACTTTCTTGTAAATTTTTAAAGTGGTCTTTGAACATTGGCTGCTTTTTTTTACTATTTTTCACAGGAGTTTTTTTTTTTTCTTTTTTTTCTTGTTAAGCCATTTAACACTGACCTATGAATCATTCAAACATAAAAAAGGCACCTAACTCAAGGAATGAACGAGTGTGTCTACATATACCAGACAACTTGGCAAAGAACCAATTTTAAGTTGCATCTTTAGGTACTTTGTTACTAGCAGCTTGTTGCAAAAGCACATTTGTTCCAATTTCTTTAGTTTGTGCTCTGAAAAATACCAAAGTTAACACAATTTGACAGACACAAAATAGTATTTTTTGCACCAACAAGGTGATTCTCAGAGAGCTATTGGCTAAAAACTTGGCATATCTCAGCATAGTGTGCAGTGTGTCCTTTAAAATTTTGAGGAAACTGGACATGTGGAGGACAAAAGAAGTTGCATGTATAAAAAATGATCTATAGGTCATAAACCATATCTGAAAGTCATGTCTTTAAAAAAATGGGGGGAAAAATCCAACAAAGATCTGACATAGGACTTGAGGGATGCATCTGGCTCTTTAATTGATCCATCTACTGTTCACTGAAGCCTCATCAGAAGTGGTCTCAGTGGAAGTGTGGCTGTCAAGAAGCCATTCTTAAGGAAGGGAAACTGGGGAGAAAAGACTGAGGTATGCCAAATTAGGCAAGAACTGGACTGAAAATCAGCGGCAACAGGTCTGATCGAGCGATAAATCCAATTGTTTGGTTCAAACTGATATCAATATGTACAAAGGAAGTCAGGAGAGAAGTACAACAGTGAGTGTCTACAACCATCTGTAAAACGTGTGGAGTATCTGTCATGGTTTGGGGCAGAATTTCAGCCAGTGGTGTTGGAGATCTTGTCAAAATTGATGGAATTATGAACGCAGAAAAGTAAAGTCAGATTGAAAGCATACCTGGATAGAAAAACACACAATGGAACACTTTATCAGTCATGGATTGGCCTCCCCAGAGCCCAGACCTCAACATTGAAGCAGTGTGGGATCATCTTGACAGAGAACAGAACAAAAGGCAGCCAACATCCAAAGAAGAGCTTTGGATGTCTTTCAAGAAGCCTGGAGAACTATTCCTGAAGGCTACTAAGAGAGTTTAGACTGTGTTGAAGAATAAAGGTGATCATGCCAAATATTGACTTTCAAGAGACCAATTCACATTTGGAAGTAGATAATCTTTGGTGCTTAAAGTCCTTACTACATATGTTATGAGTCGTAGCAGACTTGCATGTAAAGCTCTAATTTTAATTTGACAAGAATAGGAAGGACATGAGGTCTTAGTGACCTGGCCACCAAAATCTAATCAGTTGATCCTCAAGTCAGTCAATGTTTGTACCAAATTTGAAGAAATTTGTTCAAGGCTTCTAAGAAGTATATAATGAACAGTGTCCAGCCAAGGTAGTTGCCTATACAGATAAAGGAAAAACACTGTACTACATGTGATTGTGTCTGCTGTGTGTAGGCTTGGAGCCAGTTTGCAGGCTGCCTTGAGGATTTGGCCCAGCCTGAGAAGCTCGAGTCGGCTCTGTCCTGTCTCAACCTGCTGGTCACTGATGCTCTGCGACACGTCCCGGATGTTATCGCCTACCTGTCCCGTCTGCGCAACCAGAGCGTCTTCAATTTCTGTGCTATTCCACAGGTAATGGCCGCTTCATTAGATACTCCAACCATGATATTTGTGCAACACACTTGAACAGCATGTCTGCATAAATACCACAAGTAAACGTGTTATTTTTAAAAATCCAGAAACAAACAAACCTGTTCATGTCCTACAGTCTTACAGAGACAAGTTTTAATTTGATATTCATTTTAAGTTTTCTAATCATGACACTGACTTGAATAATTTTTTCATTATTCTTTTTTTTTTTTCCTGTAATTATATGGAAAACGTTCAATCGACATGCAGCAAATCTCCCAAAGAAATTCCATGTATGTTTATATAAATGATAGAAAATCTTGTGCTTAAAAAAGGACTCTAATGAATCATGAAAAATGCTCAAATAATTCACAAATTGTTTCAGCACATTGCTTTTTTTCTTTTTCCTCCACTTCACAAGCTGTCATTCTTCTGTTGACCAGGTGATGGCAGTAGCTACACTGTCAACATGCTACAACAACCCCATGGTGTTTCAGGGAGTGGTGAAGATCCGAAAGGGGCAGGCAGTCACCCTCATGATGGAAGCCACAAACATGAGGGCTGTGCAAACAATTATCACCCAGTACAGTCAGGAGGTTGGTTATTTATTTATTAATTTTTTTTAAACTCAGTTTTTCTCTACTGCTTTTACCATACTGGTGTACTGAGTGCTCTCTCTCCCGCTACAGATTTTACACAAGGTCTCCCTCACCGACCCGTCTCGGGAAAAGACGCTGCACACCCTGGCTGTAATCCGTGAAAAGTCCGCCCTGTCACAGTCCAGCCTCCGCTCCAGGACCCACCACCTGTCGCCCATGTACCTGTCTGCTGCTATGCTGCTTGCTGCCCTCAGCTGGCAGTACCTCAGCACTACTGCAGCACAGGCGCAGGGCACCAGTGACATGCAGGGACCTTGAACTCATTTAACCCCCACCTTTTCTGGGCTTATATGCTAAAGAAGCCCCTGTGCCCACTCTGGAGGTCTGGCTCTCCTCTGAATGGATGAATTCACAGTTTCACTGTGGCTGTTACAGGACCATGGACACATTAAAGTATGGTGGGGTTCTGGTAGCAGGCTGGTGTCATTAAATGATTTGATCGGTAGTAGTCCATCCTGTGTCTGGGTAAATTATATACACACAGTGGTGTGTGTGTGGGTATGTTTGCCATAAATGGTACACTGCAACAGTTCAGGGTGGTTTTTTTTTTGCTTTTCTTTTTTGTTCAGTTCATTTGACACATTGTTTAAATGAATTATAATGTTTCAGCATATTTGAATATTTCAAAACTAAAATTCTCAGTTTAACCCTGCACTTATTAGGATTTGTTTTTTTTGTTTTTTTTTGGGGGGGGGGTCCACCAAACTTCATTAGGCTTTTGTTCAGTTTTCTTTCGGTCCTTCCTTTTCTTATGTCACATCAAATCTAGCTTTATATCCCACTTATGTTTCTATAGCAGAAACCCTAAAAAGTTACATCGGTGCACTTTACAGCATTTGACGGCTTCCAATCACAGAACTTTTTCAGTCCTTTTCTGTGTGTTAATCTGTTTCATCTTTTGTGTTTTTAAAATATAAGGAAAAACAATTATGTGCAATGCCAGGGTAGTTTTATTTCAGATGGGACTGTTTAAATGAATTAAAGAGAACACAGTTTTATTGAACAGATGTATTTTCAGGTCCTTTTAGCATCAGCCAAAAAGAAAAAAAGCATACTGAGACTGCTAGCTAAGTGTCCTTAACACTGCTTTGGTGAGTAGAAAGGGTAGCACAGAGTAACTTTGTACAGAACCAAAGGAGAGCTACAAACATTGCTATGTAATGTGAAGTTTTGATTTGTACATATTTGAAGAAATAAAGAGCATTAATTAATCCAACCTGTGATGACCAGTCTGTGCTTTGGTTTGCAGTATTTTTGGTGAATGACTTTATGTTTTTGATGCAGAAGTTCAGTGTTTTTGTACTGTGTGGGTGGACAAGGGGAAGTTTGTACCTATTAAACAAAATTAAGAATCAGAAGGTCAATATTCATAAAAGAAACAAAGCTGCATCTTATTGCCAGATAATTTTAAGAGCACCGGTCAACCTTTGGAATGGCAGGTTTCTAATCACATGAGACATGCGGGTGCATTTATTACACATACATGTGATCCACAGCTCATGTCTTATAAGAAGGGCAATAAGAAGTTTTGTTGAGTCAGAGAGAAGAAGTGGGTCAAAGAAGATCTACTGAAACAGCAACACAGGTAAAAATCAAAACTTGGATTTGGGAGATTTGCTGATTTCTTGTGTACACAAGTTATGAGTTTAATATGCATTTTTATTGATATTTGATTATTTGTCTTTTAAGTTGATTGCTAAGTTGTATTTTTCTTTGCTTGACTTAATGCCAATATACTTAAAATCTAGCTGCAATTCTGATTCATCTGATAGTAGGAAAGTTATACTTTACAAATAGTTCTCTATTAAATCTCATTTTCATCCTTATAAATTGGATTTAAAGGAGCATTTATGATAAATTATACATATCATTTTTATAGTCAGTGTTAGATATTTCAGAAAGGTATTTTCTAATGACTACATTCATTGCAGTTGTCATACATTCTCCAGTTCCTATGTACAGAAATGCATTTGCAACATTACTGTGATAAACTTAAACATTTTATTTCACATTAGTTATTAGAACACAGAAATGTTGGCTAAAATAATGGAAATTTCCGCTTTCCTTTTTCCTTTCCCTGTGATGCTGCATCGTGATGCACTTTTGTGTGTATGTAAACCTTTTCATGGTTACTTTCTATAATCACTGATGTTTGTTTTGCAGGATGCGTCCGCTATTCCTCCTCCTCTTCGTAGTGGTGCTTGTGTCCATCACCTGGGCACACCCTCGCCTCTCCCTTCTCTCCTCAGAGATGGTTGACTTTATTAACAAGGCTAACACCACCTGGACAGTGAGACCGTTCAGTCAATTTTTATGGAGGTTTCCACATCTATGGCAGCTTTTAACAACTTTTTAGCAATGATTTCTCTACTCTAATTTCCTCTTTGTTTGCTCCAGGCCACAAAGAATTTCCAGAATGTCGATACCAGCTATGTCAAAGAGCTGTGTGGCACCATACTGAAAGGACCTAAGCTGCCAGAGGTGTAAGTTTATGAGGTGGTTTGTATAGCTGGTCACATGTCACAGATAACAGTCAGCAGATTCAGCTTATCTGCAGTGAATCTGTCCCCTCTCTTGTTTAGGGTTCATAATATTAAAGGCATTAAACTTCCTGACAGCTTTGATGCACGCCAGCAGTGGCCCAACTGTGCCACAATCCAGCAGATCAGAGATCAAGGCTCCTGTGGGTCCTGTTGGGTATGACGCTCAAAGAAATAAAAAGACAACAGCACAGAACAGAGGAGATAGGGAGGAGCATAAAAACATCATTAAAGGTGAACCGGCTTCCATATTCTCAGTGTTCCCTTTTTGATTTTCCACAGGCCTTCGGGGCAGCTGAGGCAATATCTGACAGGTTATGTATCCAAAGTGGTGGTAAGATCTCTGTGGAGATCTCTGCTGAAGATCTGCTAACCTGCTGTGATGAATGTGGCATGGGGTGAGCATCAGTAATAGCCCATTTATACAGGTAAAGGAGTACTTCATAAATTTTACACATGAAGTTCAGGTAAGATGTGGAAGACTTTATTTGGAGAAACAGTCATTGTTTATAATTACAGTCTGCAAAAATTAACCAAGATGATTGAGACTAAACATTTTTAGTAGGGAACCTGCAGTATTTTTCTTTTTAAATTTGTGGATGTCAACTTCCAAAGAAGTGGAAGAGGTTCACTACTGAGAGAGTAGGATTATGCATTTTAGCTGCTTGACCCATAGTTAGGATGAAAAGGTTCTGAATAGATTTTTTTCCAGTCCTTTTCATCTGTTTTTGCAAATGGTATTAAACAGCCATTAGTCAGCACATGGTGTACATCATGTGTTTTTGTGTGTGCTGTAGCTGTTTCGGTGGCTTTCCCTTTGCTGCTTGGGAATTCTGGGCAAAGAAAGGGCTTGTCACAGGAGGCTTGTATAACTCCAGTGTTGGTAAGTCCATTATAAAAGTGCTGGATTCAATCTATGTTGTTGTGGGGGCAGCAAAAGTCTTGACTTAGATAGACTGATGGTGACTGTGTGTTACAGGCTGCCGACCCTACACCATCGCTCCCTGTGAGCATCATGTGAATGGAACTCGTCCTCCGTGTGGGAGTTCAGAGACTCCTAAGTGTGTGCAGCAATGCATTGACGGATACTCACTATCATATGAGAAGGACAAACACTTTGGTACAGAGATTTAAAATAAACTCTCTCTTTCTCTTCTCTCCTAGAATTGATTTACTTTCTTGTTGCTATCCTTGAAGTTTCCTGTATCTCCCTCTTCAGGTAGACGCACATACAGTGTCCCATCTGAGCCGGAGCAGATCATGACAGAGCTATACAAGAACGGGCCTGTGGAGGCAGCTTTCTCTGTCTATGCAGATTTTCTGCTGTATCAGAGTGGTGAGGCTTATATTCTGCATACAAACAGCGTCTTTATATGTATCAAGAGCAGGGATTGTGTACAAAGATCTTTGTAAGTCTATTAACTAAAAAATGCTCATACTTTGCATTAATTTGCACACTTTTCAAAACGTCTCCATACGTAGCTTGTTGTATTATTTCTTATATTTTAAACAGTTTAACTTCATCTCAGAAAATTTGTTACATTATTGTGATCTCATGCACTTTTGGTTACTGTTTGTCCTCCAAGTCACCCCTGTGATCTTTTATAATGCATCAGTATGTGACCCCTATAGATTAAGTTGTGAGCTGGTCAGCCAAAAGAGTTTTTCTTTCTCATTTGAATTTGAAGGTTTAAGACAAGCTTGAAGAAGTTAGTTAATTCCAGAAAAGTCACTCTATACAAACTTAGGTAACATAATTTTTTTTTTTTTTTAGTTTTCTTTCTTTCTTTGAGTTTAATCTTTCAATTTACACTTTAGAATAGTTGTCAGAGAAAAGACCTTCTACATTAATGAGCCTTTTGTCGCTGTAGGTGTGTATCAGCATGTGACAGGGGAGATGCTGGGCGGTCACGCCATTAAGATCCTGGGCTGGGGGGAGGAGAATGGGACACCCTACTGGCTGGCTGCAAACTCCTGGAACACTGACTGGGGAGACAAAGGTATGAATGACAATGTTGGTGACATAGTCAGTGTCACATACAGGCCTTTGTCACACAGCGTGGAAGATATTCGGCAACGTGATGAGTAGGAATGCTGGTCTAAAATCAGTTTTCTTCTTCTTTCAGGTTTCTTCAAGATCAAGCGTGGAAATGATGAATGTGGTATTGAGTCAGAGGTGGTTACAGGAATCCCGCTTAACTAGATGAAATGATCCTCACAGCAGACAATCAAGAAATCAATCAATCAAGAAACATTAAAACCAAGCCCTTCTTTTAAGGCAGATTCTGACAGATTTCATGCAATAAAGAGGGAATAAATTGTTGTTTCTGGGTCTTTATTCTAAATTCTTTATGATGATTTCCAGGTTTTTTTTTAACCCCAGTTTGCTACGTAGTATTTTTACAGCTTCATTAGGAAGTAAGAGTTTAAAGTAATACAACTTTTAAGATGAGATAATATGAACCTTCAGACATTTTGTATCAAGAAACATGCTTGTGTTTTAGTATTTATCAGAATTAGATAATTATGATCAGGGTTGTATACATATGCAGACAGTGAGGCAGCACTTCTTGGTAGACAATAAAGATGCTGCTCCACCTCCATTTTATTTGCAGGTATAAAAGTAACTGTACTTTTACCTAAAATTATTTAAAAGTTACACTGAAACGGAAGTCCGAGCATTTTCACGTTTATAAATACCACATATGACAGTGTAAAACAGAATATGTGGACACGGTTATAAGAAGGATTTAATATGGATCCTTAATATGAGATTAAATAGCTAAATAGTGGTGGTATCAAAGTGCCAGAGCCTGTAGGGGCACTGTGGTAACTACAGGAAGATGTAGTTTCTCTTTATAGCAGCCACAATGTTTTTTTAAATTAGGTAGCTGACAATAATCCAAATTGACTGGAATATCAGGCCATGATATAATGAGAAAAAAATTATGATTTACTGGAGGAGAAAATTTTGATTGATTTTTTTTTTTTCAGGTAACGAGAGATAAACACGAGATTAGAAGTTGCAAAATATATTTTTAAGTTCTCAGACATTCTGGTTCAAATTGAATTGTTCATTTACTTAAAGGAGACTAGATGATATGTTGACGTTACAGATATCATATACTGTATATCATATACTATGTACTGAATCAATAATTTATAATAATGATAATACCAATCCAAAATTTTGATTGTATGACTCCTTAAATTAAGGGATACTACAGCAAAGGAAAATTAAAGATCATATGTCAAAACATTGCTCTTTTAGTCTTATCAGCATATTTTTGACGATGTTGCAAAATGTGATTATACAGGGTGCTTTTGCATGGTCTGTTGTCGTCTGCTAGTTAGTCTTTAAAGTGGTTTAAAAACCAAAATGTGCCAAATGACAAGATTTGAGATGCTTCAAATATTACTTAATGGCTTTTTTCACCATTTGTGGTACAGCCATGCAACGGCAAACCCTTTGGTACACAAAAACAAAAAAGCTGAAAAGGTTACAACAGGAATTTTTAAATGAACTGTGACCTACAGGACAATGAAGAGTGATACATCACCCAAATGTTTCTAGCAGGATCAAACAGAGGATGGTGGTAATCCACATACAGTTATGTCCATAATTTGTTGGACAAAGACACATTTTTGGTGTAATTTTGCCTCTGCACACCACTACAGAAGATTTTAAATCAAGCAATCAAAGAGATGTCAGTAGAAGTGAGGGAGACCATCATTAGGCTGAAAAACTAAAATAAACCTATCAGAGATAGCCAAATCAACAATCTGGTTTATTCTTAAAAAGAAGGAATTCACTGGCCAGCTTAGCAACACCAAAAAGGCCTGAAAGAGCACTAAAGTGGATGATGACAGAATTATTTCCATGGCTGACAAAAAACAACTTCACAACATCTAACAAAGTCAAGAACACTGCTGAGGAGGCAGGCATGTCATTGTCAAGGTCTACAATCAAGAGATGCCTTCATGAAAATAGGGCTATGTATAAAAATGTCTGTAATGCCTAAAAATTTAATGCAAAAATTTTTGTAAAGCTGAAACTCTGCACTTCAACCACATGATTGCTTGATTTCAAATCCGCTGTGGTGGTGTAAAGAGGCAAGGTACAAAAATTGTGTCTGTCCAACAAATTATGGACCTAAATGTAAAAAGATGTAGAAAGATGCTAAGAAACAGAAATAAGGAACACGTGCATTTAAAAGAGTAGCATTATAGTAAAAAAATAGGATACACAAGGATGCAACTAACACTGGGTATATTTACAGGGGCATAGTTAAGATTACACAACACAAGGCACTTGCTGGAAAAGGGAGGGGAGAGAAATAAAAAGCTCTGGGCAGACAGTGACACAGAAAGCAACAGCCCCTAAAAGAGTTCAGTTAAACTTTAGTCCAGCAATACAACCTTGGATATTTTATGACAACACTGTAGATTTCACTTATCTTTATAATTCACATACTGATCTGTGCAGGGGCATAAAAGAATAAAATCGGAGTAGCATTTATTATTCTAAAGTTTCATCTCAAAGTAAGGAGCAATGTTTATGAGTTTGCACAGGAAAAATACTTAGAATACGTTACAACACAGACCAGACATTTGGACAGAAATACTATTTTAAGACAAAGTGAGGTCATTTTGAATTTGATGGCAACAACACGTCTTAAACAAGTTGGGACAGGGCCATGTTTACAACTGTGTAGCATTCCCTCTTCTTTTAACAAAAGTCTGTAAATGTCTGGGAACTGAGGAGATCAGTTGCTGGACTTTTAGGAGAGGAATGTTGATACAGGATTCTAGCTGATCAACAGTCCTGGGTCTTATTTGTCATATTTTTGGTTTCATGATGCTCCAAATGTTTTCAGTTGGTCAAAGATCTGGACTGCAGTCAGGCCAGTTCAGCACACAGACTCATCTACTACAAAGCCATGCTGTTGTAATAGCTGCTGTATGTGGTTTAACATTGTCTTGTTGAAATATGCAAGGCCTTCCCTGAAAAAGATGCTGTCTCGATGGAGCATATATTGCTCTAAAACCTGTATACACCTTTCATCATTGAAGGTGCCTTTCCAGATGTGCAAGCTGCCAATTCCATAGACTCTAATGCAGCCCCTTACCATCAGAGATGCAGGTTTTGAAACTGAGGACCGATAAGCTGGAAGTGTTTCTGAGCCCATGCAGTGCTTTCCATGACAGAATCATGTCTATTTTTCAACAGTGCCTGAGGGTCTAAAGAGATCACAGGCATCCAGTATTAATTTTCAGTCTTATCCTTTGTGCACAGAGATTTTTCCAGATTCTATGAAGCTTTTGATGACATCATGTACTGTAGATAATGAGATATTCAAAATCTTCACAATTTTATTCTGAAATCGTTCCACAATTTGTAGATGCAGTTTTTTTTTGCTGATTGGTGAACCTCATCCCATCTTTACTTCAGAGAAACTCTGCATTTCTAAGATGCTCTTTTTATACACAATCATGTTCCTGACATGTTGCCAATTAATCTAATTAGCTGCAAAATGTTCCTCAAGCTGTTTCTTTTTAGTACCACTTATTTTTCCAGCTTTTTGCTGCCCCCGTCCCAACTTTTTCGAGACGTGTTGCTGCCATCAAATTAAAAATGAGCTGATATTTTTCATGAAATAGTAAAATGTCTCAGTTTGAAGATGTGATATATTTTCTATGTTCTATTGTGAATAAAATATGGGTTTATGAGATTTGCAAATCATTCCGTTCTTTTATATTTACAGTTTACATTTACATTTTAGCAAATTCACATAATGGGGCTGACAGGAATATTTTTATGGGTACCGACACATTTGGTGTCAAGAAAAATGAAAAAGCACGAGACTGGAGAGGATGCCACAAAAAACTTTTACAGTGATTTGGCAGTTTGTCTCAGCAGGGCAGACATAATAAAGCAGAAACTGAGGGAAAGGTGGAATAAACAAGAGTAAGTGGACATGCATTTATAAAGTTTAAAGGAAACTGGGAGAAATGAGGTGGGGAGAAGTGTGGGCATCAGAACAAGCAGTCCATGTAATGTGAATATATTGTCAGAAATATGAGGCAGAACGAAGGCAGTTGATTCAAATCCTCAGAAGAAAGATTTAGATCTAATAGATATTTTAAAAAGACCAACTTATCTGACAAAGATAATATGAGTTTTATTTTTAATGCTGTAAATAGTTTCTTGTTCGCCAAAAACAAAAGAAGAACGCCCGTTTATCCCTTTACCGCCATATTTGTAGTCCACGCGGTATGTAGCAAAGTCATGACGTTGACCTTGAAGTTGGCGCTTTTGTCCAATCAGGAGCTTTGGTTGTGAGACATAGGAAGCAGCTGCTCCCGGAGAAACCACCAGGCTATCTGATAGATAACGGCGTCTAATCTATATCGCCAGGGCTGATGGGACGAGTCGAAGTACAACATCTTGAACGTTAGATGCTGGTGATGAAGGCAGGTTGTCGGGCATTAAATATTAATCCACTTCATTCTGTGCTATTGGTCCGTTGTGTCGGTTAACGAGTCGGCTTCATATCGTCGGCTAGCAGATCAGCTGTCAGCTGTACTTAGATAGATCACTGTCATGTTTCTGACTCATGCGGAGCTATGGAGAACATACTGGGAGTGTGTTTCCAGGCCGTACACGGTGATCATCTGCTCCCTCACAGCCGTACTGTACTATCTGTGGGGCTGCAAGTGTCAGGTCAGTCTATGCGGTCAATGCTATTTTCTTTATCTAATTAGTTAAAAATATGTTCTCCTATTCTCAGCGTTGGCATTATTGACAGGCCAGTCCAAAAAAAGCTGAATTTTGCACCCTTCTACAACTATATGTTAAATTAAGTTAGTTTGGTAAAGGAAAAAGTTAAAAACCCGATTAGTTACTGTAGCTCAAGCTCAAGTTAGTCATTCAGTTAACAGTGATCTGCAGCAATCACGTGACCAGCGTCACTGAGGAGGACACTGACTTTGGAGCAGATGAGCCCCTCCTGTTTCTTTGGTACTAAAGAGGTCATTCATCAGCTTGTGCAGCTACACTGTACTATGGACAAAAGTATTCCCTGTTAATCTTTGAATTCACGTGTTTTCAGTCACAGGTGTATAAAATCAAGCACCTAGCCATGCCGTCTGCCTTTACAAACCTTCCCTCCTAGATATTCCACAATCAACTGAAAGTGGTTTTATTGCAAAGTGGGAGTGTTTAGGAACCACAACAACTCAGCCAAGAAGTTACGGACCAGTAAAGCTTAAAAGTCGCAAAAGCTCTGCTGACTCAGTAACTGCAAAGCTGAAAACCACCTCTGGCATTAACATCAGCACAAAAACTGTGTGCCAGGAGCTTCATGGCATGGGTTTCTATGGCCGAGCAGTCCCTGTAAGTGCAATGTGTAGGTGGCCCAGTACTTTGTGTGTAGTTTTAAAGCAATGACCTCACTCGAAAATTCCCAAACAAATGGAAATGTGTTGACGATACTGTGCGCTCATAGTCCATTGCCCTAGTGTGTAGTGAATTCATTGATCCAGTTCTGCACCTGAACACACCTGTCATGTTTTGCATGCATTCTTGTCTCTCACAGGTGTGAATCTATAAGCACCTGTGCTTTTATAACGCCTTCATTTGGTCTTGCTTCCTCTCAGACACCAGCCCTGGTTTGCAGTGAGGCTTTCAGTGCATTCCTCTACAAGCACTGTCCTGTGGTAGCTGAGCGTTTCAGTCCCACTCCGTGGTGCTGGGGAGGCCGGCTTCAAACGCTGGTCTGTGCCGTCCTCAAGTCCAGACCTCCTGTCAGTTATCGCAAGTAGGAAGAAACCCTCTTTTTTAATTAAACACTGTTTACATGATGGTTAAAAACATTTTAACATTTAATTCAAAAATGAATGTCTTGTCCCCTCCCTTCATCTCCCAGTGAGCTGATCCGTACGGTGGATGGTGGTCAGATCTCTCTTGACTGGGTGGACAATCAGGCCAGTGTGTCCTACCCAGAATCCTCCACGCGCCCCACAATACTCATCCTCCCAGGGATTACAGGAAACAGCCAGCAGTCCTATGTGCTTCATGCCGTTAGCCAGGCCACACGCCGCGGATACAGGTCAGCTGTGCTTCTCACTCAAAATACTAATTTCTTTTCACTGAGTACATATGAAATGAGCAGGTCTTGAAACAGCACTAACAGGAACGTTTACATTAAGCAGAAAACCTATGTAACTTGTGCCTGGTATTTGCCTGAAGCTGTTTTCATAAATACTTTCCTTCTTAGATGTGTGGTCTTCAACAACAGGGGCCTTGGAGGGGAGGAGTTGTTGGTAAGTACAGTTAATACCTAATAAAATTATAGTCATGTTAAATTTAATTCTCAAGAGACGGTTTAAGAAAGAAGCCTCTGCTCCACAATCGACACCTTCAAGCTCAACTGAACATTGCAGCTGCCCTCATGGATAAGCCAAATGCCTTCTGGAGATGTTTTATGGTCAGACAAGGCAAAGATTAAGCTCTTTAGCCATAATGACGAGGTGTGTTTGGAGGACCTAAGAACACTGTACCAACTGTCAAGCATGGTGGTGGTAGCATCATGCTCTGGGGCTGTTTTGCTGCCAGTGGTATTGGTACATTGC
>VUQS01075508.1:4469-22960 GCA_015108495.1 Heterochromis multidens
CTCAAATCCAACTGAGATGCTTTGGCATGATCTTAAACAGGTCATTCATGCTTAAAAACTATCCAATGTGGCTGAATTAAAACAATTCTGCAAAGGGTTGGCAATATTAAAGACTCATTTGCAGTTATCACAAATGCTTGATTGCAGTTCTTGCTGTCAAGGATTACACAACCAGTTATTAGGTTTAGGGGTCAATTACTTTTTCACACAGGGCAGGTAGGTTTGGATAGCTTTTTTCCCTTAATAAATTAAATCATCATCTAAAAACTGCATTTTGTATTTACTCAGGTTATTTTTGTCTAATATGAAAATTTGTGTGATGATCTGTATATTTGTGAGCCTGTATGTATACTTTTGACCCTGTGTAGATTAGAGAAAATGAAAAAAAAAAAAACTTGCGCACTCAATTCTTGTTCTTTAAAGTCCTTAAAGAAATATGCTTTATGATCATTCCACCCTGGATAAAGAAGAGTTCAAAGAAATCACTGAAGGCCCAAAATTACCATGACATTCATGCCCATGATGAGTGGATGTAAGCTTCTGACTACAGTTTCTTAAGTAATCAGTAAAATTGGAATTACAGTAGCCCAACAGCTTTACTAGTTGTTTAGACTACAGTAATTCCAATTTCACCGATTGCATAAGAATCCAATAGAAAAACTAGTTCAGAGTGATTAGCCACCTCTGGTATTAGCTTTTACCAGTACATATTATAATATCTAGTAGCTGATTTGTTTCCTCCACAGTACATTGGAAAGTTTAAAAAAAGACACCACAAACTTTTCAAAAATGAGCAATTCATATTAGGTGTTCTGTCTGCTTTGTCTGTCTTCTCCTGAATTGCTCAAGTTTTAATGGTATTACACAATAAAACAAAATCTTTTTTGTTGAACAATCCTCAATATCTTAAACACAACAATAAATGGACCTTTCAAATTAGAAATGTACTGTCATTTTTCAATTGTTCTCACTTCTCTTCTGAAGCAAACAGTGACTTGAAGAGACACCCATAATTAGGTAGTTTATTTTAGCAAAAGAATTAATGAAAAATGCGTACTATTTCTAGGTAACTGAGGATTCATGTAAATTTTTTAAGTAATTAAGGATTATAGGATGAACACAAAACACCTTCTACAACAGGTCACAATAAAACAAACTCACCAATTAACTTTGCTGCACACAAACAACAGAACACAGATGCCACACTGAGGTACACAAGTAATCAGAACACTTTGTAAAGGTCACAGCACATGCAGAAACTTGAACTGAAGTCATATTCAGTATCGTACAGCGTGCATCATGCAGTCAGATTGAGACACATGGGGAAAATTAATCTCCTTGAAAACACCTGAGGTTTTATCTTAGAACAATATCAGGAATCAAAATCTGCCTCTGAGATTGTTCTCAGATAAACTATGTCACCTCAAGTTGTGTTTGTTAGTTCCCCTTTTCTCCGTTTGTTCTGAGGGTACTTTTATTCATGTAGGTGCAGCAAGTGTAAGCATAAAATCTAAAGAACATCTAAATCAGAGATATGTGGTGATTCATTATCTTCTCTGACAGTGTTAGGGGTTACATGGAGAATGTAGTGCAGTGAAAGAGGCTCATCAAAAGGAAAGGAAAGACAAGTCTGGAAAACAGCAGAGTTGTCTGGATTGTTTGAATGGAAATGAATGCCCAGCAATTTTCAGCCATGCTGACTTAAACCGTCATTTGAGGATAAACTTAAAACCCTGTTTTGGTATCTATGTATGTTTCTTTGTTTTGTTTTGCTAAACATTGATCTTTATAGAAGCCACTATTCCTAAATCTGTTGCTGGCAGCAATACTCCCACTTACAGCTCAGAACGCAGTGGTGAATGACAGATTAGCTAGCAAGAATTAGTTCAGCAGAGTGTTATTAGGGGTTGTAACCGAGCTTAGAAGTGTCTGTGAGGCACAGGAAGAGACCTGGTTGTTCTGTTGTGTAGACACTGCACATGAGTTGGGAAAAATATGGAATATTATATGGAATATAATATGGGAGCTATTACCAGTACTCAATTCTGAAAAAAGATGAATACTGCAGTTTCTTGAAAAAGGGGATTTTCGCTGCCCCAATTGAGTCAGTCTTATTTAAGTAGAAGTGGAGTGATAAGGCCAACACTGACTATGAACAACATTAACACAGATAGCTCTACCAGAGTCTTTAACAAACTGCTACATTAGACCTGAACGAGCCAGTGAAGAAATCCAAGTCACATTTTTCAACACCTTGTGCAAAGACCTTGGAAGGATCAGAGACTATTGATCATGGCTAACAGAGATGTATTTGGTTGGTCAGTGCTTTCAGAAAAATAATTTAAAGAGAAATTGTAATTCAAAAATCAAGAAGAATAGCCTGCAAGGAAGATAGATTTGTCAAGAAGGGAAGCCAGGTTATTCTAATTTTATGTTTTGCTTGAGAGAACAGCAGGAAGAATGCCTCTGAAAGTGAGATAGCTATGTGCAGACACCTAAGGCTACCTATTAACCACAGATACAACTGTGTTTCAAAGCTAGTGGTTGATTTGCTACAACTGGAACACCTGTGTAAGACAATCTCCCACTCTCAAAAGACCTAAAATGCTGATGAGGATTCAATTCAATTTTATTTATTTATATAGCGCCAAATCACAACAAAAGTCGCCTCAAGGCGCTTTATATCGTAAGGTAAAAACCCTACAATAATACAGGATCTGCAGACATTTTTTTTGACACTGAAAAAAGACCTAATTTGATTGACCACAATAACGCCTCACTTTATGCTGCCTCATTAAAATGAAACTCCATCTATTGTGCTCATCTTAGCATCTTTAAACTGCATTTTTTGTGCTGTCACAAAAATATCACGTTTGACATTTTAAAGCAAGGAAAATAGCAGCCATATGCCATAACTTATAAATTAAAAACACACACACATACATGTATTTTGTTTATTTGTTTGAATTTTGGTTTATCTATCTATCTATCCATCTGTAAAAATGTAGAATGGGGCTGTAGTGAGCATTGCTGTAACTCTAATTCAAAAACAGATTTTGGCAGAATAAAACCCCATTCAGACAGATCATCTGTAATCTTACTGGCTTCATTTATTTGGTGGTGTAAGTCCTTTGGTCTTTCACACATACAGCAGGTTTCCATAGAAACTATGCGCACATTATGGAACCATATTGGATAGTGCTCATGCTCATGTGATATTTAGTACCTGACACAAAAGACAAAGGTCCAAAGCCATTTTTTTTTAAATTCTGGCCACATGGAATGCTGAGCTGGTGAGTAGGGAATAAATAACATCATGAAAGAACAGTGCCAGATATTAAAACTTTTCTGCAAGGAAATTTGTTTCTTAGCAATTTCAGGGGAGTTTATACTTCACAGTTATAGAGTTAAACATGGTATGTATGTTTTAATATTGGCTTCCTGTATCATGTAAACTCACTATGTTTACCCTTTGCACATTTTTACCTCAGAATAAACTGATCACAAATATTCTCCAATGAACTAGGTTCAATCTCAGAAAGTTACACTTCTTATTTCCAAATTTAAATTTTGAAAGCATTATTTTTATATTACAACTTTAATAACTGACACTTAAAATTGTGGCCACATAACTTAAAATAAACCCAAAAGGGTAACAAACATGAGCAGCAAATATCTATGAAACTTAATGTGGATGTGGAAGTGAAACTGTAAGAGCACCTGAAATGCCTAAAACGCCTCATTGTTAAGACGTCATTCATTGTGGAAGTGACTCTCAACTGTGATGGATGTTTCTGACTTTGCATAAGTATCCACATACTATTTTCTTATTTTTGTATCTGAATTCCTCCAGCATGTACCTACAACACACAAGACAGATTTTAGAGTGATAGAGTATTTACAGCCCTAACCTAAGAGACGCCTTGAGCTGTCAGTCAGTCACACTGGCTATCAGCAACCCCGAATGTAAACATTCTACCAAAATCTTTACTCAGACATTTGATGTGTTGATTTAAAACCTACAATTGAATGTTGCTGTATTAACTGATATTGTCTAAGGACAGTATGTTCTAGAAAAGAGGCATGTGCAGTGAGTCCATGCAACTAAAATGGAAACGATGTAGCTCCAGAAAGATCTCGGAAAGACTTTGTTATCTGTGTGAAGAGTAGTTGGGAGCTTCATTTCAAAGTTTCTGTTTGATTAATGTCCCTTTTTTCACATTTTTCATTCTACAGTTCTACATTCTACAAGTCCCACAATTAATAGATCTAGTGCAAATCTTAGATATAGTATAAATAAAACTATTTAGATTTTTAATATTTTAGATACCCCTCAGTGAATCGCTACCTTCTCATGGTGGAGGGGTTTGTGCTTCCCCGGGGTCCCAGGGGCTATGTTGTCGGGGGGCTTTTGCCCCCTGGTAGGGTCTCCCATGGCAAATTGGTCCTGGGTGAGGGACCAGACGAAGAGCGATTCAGAAGACCCCTCTGAGTTTAAGACCAAGGGAACAGTTCACCCTGCCCGGGATAGGGTTACCGGGACCCCGCCCTGGAGCCAGGCCTGGGGAGGGTGCTCGAGGGAGAGCGCCTGGTGGCTGGGCCTTAGCTCATGGGGCCTGGCCAGGCGCAGCCCGAAGAGGAGACATGGGACCGCCCTGCTGTAGGCCCACCACCCACAGGAGGCGCCATAGGGGTCGGGTGCAGTGTGTGTTGGGCGGTGGCCAGGGCGGAGACCCTGGCGGACCGATCCCCGACTACGGAGGCTAGCGATTACGAACATCACCTCTCTGGTGGGGAAGGAGCCTGAGCTAGTGCATGAAGTTGAGAGGTACTGACTAGATAAAGTCGGGCTCACCTCAACACACGGCTTGGCTCTGGAACCAGTGTCCTTGAGAGGGGCTGGACTCCATTCCATTCTGGAGTTGCCCTCGGTGAGAGGCGGCAGGCTGTGGTGGGTATCCTGGTATTCCCTCAGTTTGCTGCCTGTACGTTGGAGTTTTTCCCAATGGAGGAGACAGTTGGTTCCCTGCGCCTTCGGGTTGGGAAATGGGTCCTGACTGTCGTCTGCGCTCATGCGCCGAACGACAGTTCAGAATACTCAGCCTTCTTGGAGTCTCTGGTGGGGTACTCGAGGGTGCTCGACCTGGAGACTCTATCGTCCTACTGAGAGACTTCACCGCTCATGTGGGCAACGACAATGAGACCTGGAGGGGCGTGACTGGGTGGAACGACCTGGCTGATCTGAACCCGAGTGGTGTTCTGTTACTGGACTTCTGTGTAAACCACAGTTTGTCCATAACAAACACCATGTTTGAACATAAGGGTGTCCATAAGTGCACATGGTACCAGGACACCATAGGTCGCAGGTCGATGATCAATTTTGTAATCGTATCATCAGATATGCGGCTGTATGTTCTGGACACTCGGGTGAAGAGAGGGGCTGAGCTGTCAACTGATCACCACCTGGTGGTGAATTGGATCAGGTGGCGGGAGAGGCAGCTGGACAGACCTGGCGCACCTAAATGTATAGTGAGGGTGCGCTGGGAACGCCTGGCAGAGGCCCCGGTCCACGAGATTTTCAACTCCCACCTCCGGCAGAGCTTCGACAGCATTCCGAGGCTGGGGACATTGAGTCCGAATGGACCATGTTCAGCACCTCCATTGTCAAGGTTAAGTATCTCGTGGTCTTGTTCATGAGTGAGGGGAGAATGGGAGCAGGAGATCGACAAGATGGATTGGGGCTGCGTCTGCAGTGATGCGGACACTGTACCGGTCCGTCGTGGTAAAGAGAAAACTGAGCATATAACCGAAGCTCTCAATTTACCGGTCGATCGACGTCCCTACCCTGACCTATGGTCACAAGCTTTGGGTAATGACCGAAAGAACAAGGTCACGGATACAAGTGACGGAAATGAGCTTTCTCTGAAGGATGGCTGGCCTCTTCCTTAGAGATAGGGTGAGGGGCTCAGCCATCTCGGGAGGGGCTCAGAGTAGAGCTGCTACTCCTCCACATCGAAAGGAGCCAGCTGAGGTGGTTCACGCATCTGACAAGGCGCCTGGGTGCCTCCTGGGGGAGGTGTTCCAGGCATGTCCCACCGGGAGAAGGCCCGGGGCAGACCCAAGACACGCTGGAGAGATTATATCACTCGGTTGGCCTGGGAACGCCTCGGTGTTCCCCCGGATAAGCTGGAGGAGGTGGCCGGGGTGAGGGAGGTCTGGGCTTCTCTGCTTAGGTGCTGCCCCTGCGACCCGGCTCCGGATAAGCGGGAAGAAATGGATGGATTTTTTTAAAAGTTATTTACCCAACCTTGTATTTCTTTCGAACACATTTACCTTCTACCAACTGAAAAACAAACAAAAAAAAATCCCACCACAAGTTGGCAGAACTAAAAAATTAATCCAGCTGACTGCCTTATAATTTTTAATTAATGAACTTCAAATGCAAATAGCTTCTCAAATTAAATACTGCAATTACTCATATACAAATACAGTCATTTTTATTTCTCTGGTTTTTTACAATGAGCAGAGCATCACTTCTATCAGTGATAGTCAATGAACCAACTACTCACTTATGGTATTATAGTTTTTCTATTCTACTATAACTATAAAAAACTGAACTCTAAAGATAATGGAACAACAACAGAACAACTCAGTAATATTTTAGCCAATAGTCCTAATTTTCTACTGCAAGTTGCTAAAGCAGATCTTTTTTCAGACACACCCACTCTGGTTGCTACAATATTAATGAACAAATGCAGGCTATGCACACAATAGAAATAAATATTACCAAACTAAAGTTTCAAGGGGATTCTTCATCAACAAAAAAGTTCAAGTTAATAAAAAATAATCACTTTCATTAACAACAAAAGGAAAAACTGAATATTTAAATAGAAGTTTTGAAAACAAAACTAACTTTACTTAACCTATTCAATTACTTTGAGCGTTTGGCCTTATCTTTACAGTGTGACAGTATAATTTCAGTAAATGTTGCTTGTCACTGTTACAGCACCTGGTAGGTTTTCCAATGAAATAAAATGTGAAAGTACTGTAGCAAGCTTTTAGTTTCCCATGTGCCTCTAAGCAAAATAAGTGTAGAACATATAACCCAGCATATAACTACCAACCTGCAGTCCCACAGATCTAGGATGAAGAGAGCAGAAGTCCTAAAGGCAAAGATAAGAGCATAGGAAAGTAGAAGGGAGAGTGGTCCAGAAAAAGTGTATACACACATACACACACACAGACACACACACACACACACGTGGAGCTAAATTAGCTTTGTTCCAACTTTTCCTTCTTCTCTCCATCTTGATTTGTGTCACTGCATTTTTCTATTTAGTGACACAGAACAATAACCTTTTCATCTCTACATCCATATCTCCTCTCCCCCTCTTGTTCTCTCTTCTTCTTACCTCCTGCAAGCGCTGGATGTGTTCTCTGCAGGTCTCTAAGTCACTGTCACCAGGAACCACGATCAGTCCCAGAGGAATGGCTGGAGATACAGAGGAACAAGACAATTATCCAGCACTTTGATATCTACTTATACAGTGGCACTCAACTGCAGCTCTCAGGACCCTGAGAGTTTAATTCTGGTCATCTAGCAGGGGCTGATGCAGAGCTGGGATTCACACAGATGTAACAAAATATATATGTGAGCAGTTTGCACTACTTCGGTTCCTAAGGACCAAAACTGGGAACTACAAACTTTAAAATGCAAATTAAGGATATACAGTGGGGGAAATAATTATTTGATCCCCTGCTGAATTTGTAAGTTTGCTCACTTACAAAGAAATAAAGTCTCTCCTTTTTGTGGAAGTTTCATTTTAATGGAGAGAGACAGAATATCAACCCAAAATCCAGAAAAACACATTACATAAAAGTTATAACTTGATTTGCATGTCAATGAGTGAAATAAGTATTTGGTCCCCTACAACCCAGCTTGAATTCTGGCTCCCACAGATTGACTGTGTGCCCATGTGGCACACAGATTACAATCAATCAATCAATCAATTACAGATACTCCTGATCTCAACCCTTTATGTGTATGAAGCACACCTGTCCACAGAATCAGTTTCTTCCATTCCAACCTCTCCATCACTGTGGACAAGACCTAAGCGTTGTCAAAGGACATCAGGGACAAGATTGTAGACCTGAACAAGGCTGGAATGAGCTATAAGATCATCAGCATGAAGCTTGGTGAGAAGGTGACTGTTGGTGTGGTTACTCGGAAAAATAAAATGACCATCAATCACCCTTAGTCTGGAGCTCCATTCAAGATCTTGCCTCATAGGGTGAGATGATCAATTAAATTAAATTAAATTAAATTTTATTTATATAGCGCCAAATCACAACAACAGTTGCCTCAAGACACTTTATATTGTAAGGTAAAGACCCTACAATAATACAGAAAAACCCCAACAATCAGACGATCACCTATGAGCAAGCACTTGGTGACAGTGGGAAGGAAAAACTCCCTTTTAACAGGAAGAAACCTCCGGCAGAACCAGGCTCATGGGCAGCCACACACAAGAGTCCGCACACGTAATAAATGTTAATGTTAAACTATTTCCAGCAGCCATCAACTGGAGTCTGGATTTATTCATTTTAATTGTGTATTGGTGTGTTTTTTAGTGTTTGTACCCACCCCTCCCCAGTTAAGGGTCCTAGCAAGGTCATTTCCTGTCCCAAGTGGTAACACAGCAACCGGAGGCTGGGGGGTTAATGCCAATTCATCAAGACACGACAGGATCCAGCCCACCTGGTTCAACACACACACACACACACACACACACACACACACACACAGTTAGAAACATTCCTTCAGCATGTTTTCAATGTCCTTCAGAAATGGACTCTTCAAAAAACTGTATCAGACATACGCACTAGAGGATCTGCAGACAGAATTAAATGAACGAACATTTAGAAACCTTGGTTTTTATATACCAAAAAGCTAATTGGCTCTTTTTTTAATCATGTTATTTGGGTTTGGTCCTAACAGAAGGTCAATCAGAGAAACTGTTTGTGGTCAAGTTGTTTGATTGGTTTGTTATATCCAATTTTATACAGCATACAGCTACATGTTACAGTTTCACTTGGCTCTGTAAAAAAAGGCTTTATAGCATATGAATTACCATATACAATATAACAGGAGCAGGTTATTGTTTGTTTGTTTTTTCCTATTGGATTATTAATAAAGATATTGGTGAGAAACTGATTGTTTTATACTACCTGTAGCTCAGCAATCAAATGGAAGCTAATTAGTGGCATTGATGATTTTAACTCCTTTGTACAATAGGTCAGATTTCCTTGAGTGCCATCCTTAATTTGAAGCAGTGTTCACATGACACTCACGTATTTAATCTACCAATCAGACCGTTCAATCAGCAGCTAGTGTAGGCAGCGTACAGGGACAACACATGGCACTCTAAAACACTCTGCAGAAACTGGATCAGTTGTGACCAAAGCAAGGTCAGGCAGAGAAAAACCACCAAGCCATCAGAAGATCAGGACATTAATCTTTGTTCACTGAGAAAAGAAACTTCACCACAGATAGAGATTTACAAAATAAAGAGCACAAAACTCCAATCAGCAAAAGTCTTGTCAAAATAAGACTTTGTAATAGTGAGGTCAGTGGAAGAATAGTATCTCTAAACCAGTTCTCATGAGGGGAAACAACCGACTGTTTGCTGTGGGCTAAGACATACCAGCATGTTATAACAGACAACAGAAAAAAGCCCTGTTTACTGGTGAATCCCACGTCCAGACAGATGGGAGAAAAAGAAGGGTGTCTACAAGAGACATGTTCCACCGTCTGGTTTGCACCTTTGTGGAGAAAGGCTCATAGTCTCAAAGTCTTAACCGCATGCAAGTCCTAAATTACTGTTTTGAGAATCAAGCAAGCAAGACATCAAGTCAAACTAAACTGTGACAATCTCTGAGGACCAAGAAAGTTCTGTTTTTATTTTAAACATACACAGAAAGTCTGTCTACATGCTACAGATCTTACGGATGTTTTAGGGTTTGTGGAAATCAAAAAAAAAAGAAAACTCTTTAAAAAAAAAAACTAGGAGTACTCTAAAAATATATACTATATATATAGACCTACACCTTCAGAATTACTTTTTTCCTATGACCAACTCTGAGCTATATGTCATACTTTCAATAGTAAATCTGCACAGGTTAATGTCTGTGACACAGAGGAACAGAAACAAGCACTGGATATTTTATCTGTTTTATGCTTATACGCCAGGGAAAACTTCATTTCTCCAGTCAAAAGTTTACCCTAAACTGCATTTTAGGTCAGTTTCCAAGGGTCATATCAACATGTGAGATAGGTGACTGATTAAAACAAGTTATGTGATGGGTTATTCCATCTCAAATCAACCAAGCCTTCTGCTTGACCGTCTCCAATTTGCATAAAAATTTTATTGTACAAAGTTTGAACATATATAATGGGTGCTGCCAATTTTTAGCTTCATATATCAAATACTTTTCAAGATATATTTGTGGTTCGACTGACTATTTTTCAAAAGAATATATCTTCAAAAGTATTTGATATATGAAGCTAAAATTTCACAGTACTCATAATATTTGTTCAAACTTTATGCAAATTGGAGATGGCCGAGCAGGAAATGGCCCTCATATGAAAGTTTTCAGTCTTAGCTACATTCTGATACCAGGCTAATCATCTAGCTGTGACTCCTTCTAGTCCAAATAATATGCAAATTAAAGACACTTCTGTGATTTTACATCCCTGATTAAAAGCAAGAATGGTGTAAGTAGGTCTCTGTACTACTATTACAGTTCTGTTTTGTTCAACCATGAGCTCAAAAAAAAAAAAAAAGAAGCTAATCTGCACATTTAAAAAGCTTGGTCCAACAGGGCCACAATTCCCCAAATGCTGGGAGTGCATAGAGACTCTAGTTTTTGCTCTTGTAGCTAGTGATCAGTAATTTAGTGTACTTTTCGACCATTTAGAATTAGAGGTAAGAGACATCATTCTAGCACCGAAACTAACACCACTGACTAACAATGGTCCATAAGGTCCGTTTCATGATCTGACCTTATGATCTGACCTTCATGAAACGGACCTTATGGACCATTGTTAGTCAGTGGTGTTAGTTTCGGTCATTATGCAAATGTACTATTTATAAAGTTGGGGAATCCTGCAGTCAGCTGAGACTGAAGAAGTCACTTGGATAAGTTGACGAAACGTTTCTCCCACTAAAAACGCTACGTCCAGATGAACAGATTCAGCTTTTTGGGAGTCTTCACCAATATCTACAGCTCATCACTTTTGTTGGGCAGAGAGTTGACATTTCCCATGATGACTGTTGGCAGAAAGGGCTTATATCTCCACCTCCAAAGCCTTCACCTTTGCACCACCACGGCAACCACAAAAACACCTCTTTATCTCAGCTGGAATAGGGTGGTATCTTCCAGATTTGCTCTGTTTCAATGAAAAAAAGCTCTTCTATTGAGTAAACTCTTCTCCCTACAGAAGTATCCATCAGTACTTGAAAAAAAATTGATAAAAATACAACACAAATAAAGTAAAGTTTGAGTAAAGATCAGAGCTACCAGACTTTGCTGCTACCAGTTGAAGCGCATGTTCTAGAAGGGGAATTATTATATGAAATAATTCAAATTTTATATTATGGGCATTTCCATTGTAAAATTTTGTCAACATCAATGAGTATATTTTAAAAGTAGCAGATGCTAAACAGAGCTAATCAGTTAATCCGTGAAATTTCACTGAATTTTATTTCACTGTATTTTGTTATGGAACTATTTTTTGTCTGTGTAGATGGCATATACAGTAGAAATATCAATATTAATTACAGTGCAATACAAATTTTTTTACCATGCAACTATGGACATACTAATGTCTATGTGTGCATGTGTTCATTCTTACAGTGCCGTCTCCTCCACATGCCAGGATCCTCAGGTTATGGACTTTACGATACAGCTCCAGGCTACAAGACAATGGCTGATGGTTAATTCGGAGTTAATTCATTCTAACTCTAACCCTACCCAGTAGATCAGCAGATATGTATGTCTATGTATGTGTGTGTGTGTGTGTGTGTGCGTGTGAGACACTAACCCCTCCTTTGGTCCTCCTTGGTTCAGGTCAAACACCTGTCTGGGGTTCAGATACCACATGAAGGACTGCAGAATCTTAGTGCCCTGACCAAAAGAGAAACAATGGTAGAAACCCCCAAACAGATACAGTCAGATACAGTTTTGTCACACAGATGCTGTTTTTGTTCCCGTCGAGTCCAGAGATATGGGTGTGTTTGTTCCTTCCTGCGTTTCACTGTGGCCTGTTGTTGTTGTTTCTTTGGTATTGAGTTGGGCAGTTAACTAGACCAAGTTGTTATTTTTCCAGTTTTTCTCCTGTGGTTTACCCTCCTTCCTGGAAATCAGCCGCTAATCAGGAGTACTTTAGATTATGTCATGAGTAGTGGGGGGCTGGGGTGCAGGAGCAGCAGGGGAAAATAGTAGAGGGCGTTCATCTAGCCACTAATACTTTTGGCACCTGCTTCTAAACACCTGATTTTCTCCTCAAGTCCCATTTAAAACTTTCTGTTGCCAAACAACTCTGGTCCTAAACAACTTCTAACTAATAAACAGGACTGCCTAGTTGGATTGATGAGGTCACTGAATGAATGCCTACTGCATACTACTATATATTTGTTTAGGAGTACCTGGTTTCCTCCACTCTTGGGGTTGACAAACACAAGCAGTGGTTTCATAAGTGGTGATGGGATGGGTCGGATTACAAATGGCTTCCACTGCCGCCCTTCCTGTCAGAGAAAAGAATGATCTGCTTAGGTGCCTAAAAGCAGAGCTGCTGTTGTTCATTCACAATGTATACTGTGGGACTGGTGTTCCAGCCAAAAAATTTAACTAGGGACAGTAAAGTAAAAATTGTTTTAGCTTTTCATTAGAAGTCATCTGAAGATTTCCTGTGGCAAACATAAGAACAAGTCATGTCTTAAAAAATAGAAAAAATAAGCTTTATATCACATACAAAACAAAGAATATTAAGCAGTCATCATAATGTAAATAATTTTTAGTGTGTGTATGAGCGCATGCGCATTTGTATGAAACTCCAGCTGAGAAGTCAGAAAATGCCTTTGCTCTCCATGTTTAGATGTGACCTGAAATATCACAGGAAACACGCTGTGCAAAGGTTCTTTTTCCTAAAATATTTCTAAAAATTCCTAAAAATATATCTAGTGTTCATGTGTATGTTGCCAACAATGTTGATCCTCAAGGGCAGATGGAAGCTGCACGTGTCTCAAGTTAAGATGATGTGCATGGTGTGGCCAGAGGCCCGAATTAAAGTGATATATACAGTATCCATAAGCAGGGGCACAGAATATAGCACAAGACTAACCTCCACTCCTTTTTTGCTGCTTTTCCTCTTAAATGATGTTCTTTTTTTCTTTTTACTGGACTTCATAGATGACTGTGAGAGACAGAGAAAAACCAGCTGCTGGAGATGACTGCAGATAATTTCATGAGGACGTACTGACATCACTAGTTGCCTAAACAGTTCCTTTTATTCTATCTAGACATCACTTAAAGTACCAACAACCATTAAATGGACTGATGGTTACAGGAGTGGCAATGGACAACAAAGTGTCCTCATATGTGAAGCAGGATGGGTTAGGTTGTCCTTCCAGAACATCCAGAAGGCATTATCATGCTAACACCTTAGCCACTTACCAGCTGGCAGAGGAATGACTGAGAGCAGTGTTACCTGATGGCGTCTGACTCGAATGATCCATGTGGGTGGAACTATGAGGGCAGCATGAGCACCCATTGGACAAGCTTCCTCAATTTGCTGCAACATGAAGCAGGAAACCTTGTTGTGGTACTAAGGGAAGAAATGTATTGTTATAATACATGTATTTATTGAGCTCTGTAGAATGGAAATGATATTGTTTTGATACCCACAGCCTGTTTGCACCAGGAGCAACTGATGGCAACAATCTCTTTACTGTGGAAAGCAAACTTCTGCTGGAAGCCCTGGAAACAAAGAAAATAAAAACATGCCTTTGTGCTTCAGCACTACTGAAAAAGAAATATTAAACTTTGTTTCAATTCTTTTTAGTTAAAGATGTAAACTAACAATTTAGAACAACATGTTTGAGGGACCTTTAGGTCTTTATTGTTCTAAAAACCTGGTGTATTACATTTGTAAGTCAACAGTCATGAAAAAGTCAGCACATCCTGTGAAAAAAGTGCTGTTTTTGATGTTTTTTGGACAAGTCAAAATCTGATCATCTTTGGCCTGTACTATACCCAAACAAATGGCACTTTTTTGGTCAATTTTAGAATTTAAAGAAAGAAAAATAACACATCAGTCACCTGGAAAAGTACACCTCCCACTCATCACATCTTAAAATCCATCAAATTGGGATCAGAGGTTCTAGACTACGTGTTGATTTGAGCCTGCACAGAGAGTGGCAGGGAATCTGTCTTACTTAAAGCTCTGTTGTCTTTGCTATTAAGTGTTTGGTGTCACCAAGCCAAGACCTAAAAAGCTCTCTGAGGTTGAGTCCTACGTATCTCACAAGGGATTTATTTTGCAGCATCCAAATTTTAAAATAATGAAAATAATTGCCACCCTGCCTCTCGCCCTATGGCAGCTGGGATAGGCTCCAGCCCCCCCGCAACCCTGAATTGGATAAGTGGAAGAGAATGGATGGATGGATGGATGGAAAATAATTGCCAATTTGTTGCAAGACTAATTGCTCCAGCAAAGAACACTCAACAGCAGATTATCTCAAAAAGAAATTTAAAAGTACCATGAAATTTGAGCATTTATCTACGATCAGAAAGAAGAACTCCAGTTTAACACTGCACATCCAGGCGAAGTGCAGGCCTTTACACATGAATCAAAGAAGAGTTCTTTAGCCATAGTAACATTCGACATGCTTGGTGCAGACCAAAGACATCTTTTTAGGAGAAGAACCTCATACACTGTGAAGCATGGTGTTTTTTGTTGTTTTTAAAAGGATCAAGTGTTCACTTTTACAAATATGACAAAAAGGGAACAATTTTCCACAGAATTAACTTATTTTATAACATTTAAAGAGTTTATAAAATGGATGGTCAACAGAAAATCACTAAGAGGATCATTTTCACCCACCTTCCCACACTGTTTGCATTTGCCTTCTTGCCGTCTCCGATGCACCCAATGATGGCGAACCACAATGGGCTGAACATACACAAAAACACAAAAACACTGAAAAACACAATCACCCATTTCTAAACATAAATAACATTATAAAATATTACTCAAAATTCAATCAACATGAGGTTTTATTGCTGTAACGGTCTCTTTTTTGCTTCTGCGACTGTAAGATGATTGAGCTGCAACAGCATGTTAAAAACTAAAAACAATTCGGAGAAACACTTCCAGAACTCACCTCTCGAATATTTCTGGAGCCTGATTCTCTGAATGACGGTTTACACCTGAAATTAATCTGGAGGAGAGAAGAAGAAGAGGGTTACAGGTGTATAAATGAACAGATGAAAACTTGGCTTCTGACTGCCACATTTACAGGGAGAGGTTAGAAATAAGCATAAACTGTTTACAACACCGACACACCTGTGGAACCAGGATGATTAGTCTAGTAGGTGCCACGTAATTTTGAATTGTAGAAGTCAAAGTAGGCATCATGATTTCCCCAAAATGACTTGTTGACAGAAATGTAGAAACAGAGGGGGGATGCCCCAAGCATTGGTGGTTTTCAGGCTGAACACCGTTAGGTCTAGTCAACAGGCCTGCATTGTGTCACACAGGTGTCTTCAGTCAGCACTGTGTAGTGCTTCCTCCATCCTGACATTGTCTCTGCAACCAGTCGTGACCCCTTTTTGATAGTTTCCTACACCACCACTGTTTCAGAAAGCAGCTTTAGTACCAGATCAAAGGTCTCCTTACATTTTCAGATCAAAAGACCCACACCTTTAAGAATGTCAGATTTATCACACCACAAGAAAAACAAGATGAAAAGACCAAGAATTTTTAAGGATTCAAGAAAAAAGGACCCTTGATGGAAGAACAATTTTCAGAGTATGTGTCTGTCCTGGATTAGTTTCCACTTTGATTCACTCGGTGTGTAAATCCTTACACTTTTTCCCAGTGCAAATGACATCTCCACAGCATATGCCAAATCAACTCTCTGCTGTGCAGTGATTTCATTATGAATGGACTGACATAAGGTTCAGACACTACCCATGATCAATCTGTGTAGTCCTGTCAGACTGAGGATCAGAGATGAGGAGAGGACAGAGAAAGATGAAGACAAGGAGGAGTTCTGTGTATCTCACTCTAAAGTTGGGGTCACTGAGGGGCAGGGTGGCATCCACAAGAATAGCTTTAGAGCTGGGAAACTGCAGGTCAGACAGGACGGACAGTTAAAGACAACCTGTTGTCCTCTGCTTAAAAATGAAAATGAATTAGATGTCAACACTGAAGTTACATCAAGAACCATTAATGGCTGAAAAGCAATCAACCTTAGATTTATTTTAGATTTCTAACATGCTTTGCACTTCTCTCTGATATTAAGGTCATTCTTCAGGACAGAGAGTCGAACCTTACTTGTACTCATTAGGACTAATATACACCTCTGCACCATTGTGTCTTTATGTATCCTTGCAGGCAGAGTTATTACCTTGTCCAGCTGTTCTATGCAGATGGTGTGAGCAACTATCTTACAGGCAGCACACTTCCTTCGACTGACAGACTTTTGCTAGAAAGAAAAGGAGGGAAAATGTTATCAGTTCTGAACAGAAATATTGAATTAACAATTAAATCACATGAACAAAAGGAAAAAAACAGTGTTTGTTGTTATATTACATTCAGTCATTTGCTTTATGATCTTCAAAGGCTAGCAGTTATTTTTGAATGACCTAAATATGAAGCCTAAATGCCATCTATGGCCACTGGGAGACAGTCCTGCACCATAAAAAGTGAAATGAAACCACCATAGACACAGTACATAGAAATTATATGACTTGACAGTATCTAAAAATATGATGGCTTTGTGCATGTGATACAGCCAGCATGCGATATGTTTGACATTGATATGAGCTGACATGAGTAAAAACATGATGCCAGACGTGAGCAGCTTCAGTGTGTACATCTTTTAGAAAATGCAGCGATCTGAGTGGGCCATCCTAAACGTGAAGCCACTGTTACAGACAAATTAAAGCACTCCAGTAGTGATTCAGGCCTCATACACACCGAGAATGGTAATAATAATAATAATAATTTAAAAAATCCATTTTGAAAAGGCTTTCAGGTCTTTCATTCACTCCTGCTTTTCATTCAATCCTTGGGCAAGACACTGAACCCCGAGTTGCTCTCCGATGTGTCCACTGGAGTGTGAATGTGTGTGAATGTTAAGTAGGAAGCACTTAGGTAGAAAAAGCATTGAAAAAGTGCTTGTATGAATGGGTGTGAATGGGTGAATGAGCCATGTTTGATGACCCAAAAACAGGCCAATGCAATCAGGACAGAATTGTTTTACTGTAGCATAAAAGTGATAACAACAACTTTGTTTTGATTATTCAGCCACCATTTCCTATAACGCAGACCCTGGCATTGTATGACCCACAGGACACATCCAGATTGTCCTTGACTGGCCCGTGTGAGGTCAATGGGAAATTAGGATTCAAACATAAATAAGAAAACATCATGCAGTTTGTCCTATTTCAGCCACCAAATACTCTTTGGTAAACTCCCAATAAGCTTACTGTTTTTTGTGATATTGAGGAAAATCTCAATACAACTTTGTTGCTTTTATTTTAAAGGTCTTTGCTAATTGTTTCCCCCCATTTTTGTACGTACGTGTGTGCAAGTGAATGCAGCTTCACTGTAGATGTGTTGGAACAGACATCTATGAGAAATGTTAGTTTTCTAGCCCTGAAAGATGTCAGCTCACATTAAAATAAGAAAGAATGATGCAGAATGTAGAGTTTTTAACAAGACGTGGACTTATACATATTTCTTTACTGAGGTCAGAGGTAAAGCTGTGCTTAGTTTGTGGAGAGCAGAATGCTGTGTTTACCAGACTAAACACAGAGAAATACAAGAACTTGACTGATGCAGAGCGACAATGAACATCTGAGTCTTTGCTAGTAAAGCTGCAAAAGCTAAAAGGACTTTTTACCAAGTTTACACGTCCAGGGACGGAGCAGTCAAGACCAGCTTTGTGATGTCCCACAAAAATCCCAAAAAATTATAAACCATTCTCTCAAAGAGTGTTTGCTGGACTCCACTGCATTAATATAGGCTCAGAAAAAAGAAAGCATTTGAGAAATCTGAGCTTCAGTTGAAAACCCAAGCCTGGATGAGAGCTGAAACATCAGCAACACAGGTAACTGCATGCTTGGATAGGCTGGGGCTGACATGGGACAAATTGGCAGGTGTTACAACTGTTTGTTGCACTTTTGATTCACTACTGGCAGAG
>VUQS01075509.1:0-24130 GCA_015108495.1 Heterochromis multidens
GAGGTTTGTCAGCAGCACATCCACTGAGGTGGACTCTGTAACGTCAGTCAGGATCTCAGTGTTGTGGAAGTCCAGAGGAAGTCGACATTCATCCAGACCATCAAAGATGAACACAACCTGGAAATCTTCAAATCTGCAGATTCCTGATTCTTTGGTTTCAGTAAAGAAGTGATGAACAAGTTCCACCAAGCTGAACTTTTCCTCTTTCAGCATATTCAGCTCTCTGAAAGTGAATGGAAATATGAACTGGATGTCCTGGTTGGCTTTGTTTTCAGCCCAGTCCAGACTGAACTTCTGTGTTAAGACCGTTTTCCCAATGCCAGCTACTCCCTTTGTCAGCACTGTTCTGATTGGTTCGTCTCTTCCAGGTGAGGCTTTAAAGATGTCTTCTTGTCTGATTGTTGTTTCTGGTCTGTCTGGTTTCCTGGATGCTGTTTCAATCTGCCTGACCTCATGTTCATCATTGACCTCTGCAGTCCCTCCCTCTGTGATGTAGAGCTCTGTGTAGATCTGATTCAGAAGGGTTGGGTTTCCTGCTTTAGCGATCCCCTCAAACACACACTGGAACTTCTTCTTCAACTTAGATTTAAGGTCATGTTGACAAACTGTAGCAAGATGTTCTGAAATATGAACAGTATCAGTTAATGTTTTTAAAGTTCACATGACAATTTAATTCTCCTAAAGAATAACTGTTTGATTACATGTTGATCCATCTCTTGAATTTTTAGAGAAATCATCTTACTTCTCTGCAAACGATCAGCCAGCTCCTCCTGCTTCATTCTTCTTAGGAAGTGCAGTATGATCTTCACCATCGCCTCTCTGTTGCTCCTTCTCTGCTCTTCATCCTCACCCTCCAACACCTCCCCATCCTCCCTCTGACTCTCTGAACATTCTGGGTAACCTGGACTCAGAACCTTCTGGATCTTCTTCAGCTCGTTCTTCACAAAAGTGATGATGTTCTCCTCCAGCAGCTGGAACAGAAAACTTTATTAATGATCCAATCATACTGAAATCATCGAGGCAAACATCAGATCCATGTTGGACACACTGACAATCCACTGATCTACAAAGAGCTACATGGAGATGATTGTGAACAGAATAGATGTAAAAGTGGTTGTTGTACATGTACTGACCATAAATATGGAGTCCAGCTGTGTTTGATGGTGCTGGGCAGACGGACTGCTGGGAACCTCTGAACTCTCCTGGTCCACTCTGTGGAGGAGTCATGAAGACAGTGCTTGAAGTATTCTGCTGAGTCTCAGGGCTCAGAGAACTTCTTCTGAGTCAGTAGAAGTTTTTAAAGCTTTAAATTGTATCTCAGATTCTGAAAATATCAGGAAATTTTATTTATTCTGTTTTAAGTCCTTACTGATGTCCAACAGGTTGAGTCTTTTCCTTGAGTTATGCTTTACTGTCCGCTCACCATTCATGGACACAAAGATGGATGGAGATGGATTTCCAGGAGAGTTTGATTTATCCAGCTTTCTCCTGATAACCACAGGATACAGCACTGCACCCAGAAGTCACTAACACATTTACTGTACTACCAATATATCTGATCAAACATTGTCAAATAGTATGAAAACCTGGACTGAAAAATTTGAGAAAAACACTCAATACATTCACCTATGATTGTCAGCCCTAAGAAATGAATGTTGCCACTTCAGCCACATTAAGAGACTTTCTGTTTTTACAGACTCTCTTTGAGGATTCATATAAGGGACGATGTTTGAAATACTCTGATAATTTGAGGGTCTTGATTACATTTGCAAACAGACTAACAAAGAGAAAACAAAGTAACCTTAAAAGAAGGTCACTGTTCCAAAACCAGCAGGTCTGAGGTCTGACAATTGAGTAATATTCTCTCTAGCACCGTAGCATCAGCCTTCCAAACTAGGCAGATTAGTGTGGTACAGTTAATAAATAATTGGTAGGTCATTCCATTAAAAATCAATGAGCACCCTCCACCTGACCCCCTCTGATTTTTGTTATACACTAACCTTTGCATATTTAACGTCTCTGTAACATTTTACATTCATAGTAGGAATACACACGATATTTTTTATTTTTGTCTTATATTTTCCAAAATTTTGAAGCCCTCATAACTTCATAGGTACATGAAATTTTTCAGGGCAGAAAAACACATTTAAGCAAACAATTTTACACCCACTCTAAGCGTCACAATCTTAAGACTAATTTGTCTGGTTTTAATTATCTAATCAGCTCTATGCATCATTTTGATGGGATATATCATAGTTTCAATAAAGTGCACCAGTTTAATATCTGTGATGTAGAGGAACAGAAACAAGCATTGGTACGCTGGATGTTTGATTAGTCTTTGGATAATTCACTGAAGAAAACTTCAAAAAGTGCATTTTGAGTAAACTTTCAAGGCTCATATCAGCGTGTGGGATAGGTGCCTGTTCAGAACAAGTTAGAGCATTTGAAAGGGCTCCTTTTTACCTACAGATGAAACCAGGATCATCTTCTAGCTGTGATTCCTTCTGGGTCAAAATGATTTTCTAATATAATCATTTTTAAGCATTCATGAATTTGGAGCCTTCAGTGCTTGTTTCCAATCTGCTCTGATAGTGTTCAGTTCTTGTTCTGTCAGTTTGTACTGTCATCCTGCAGTCCTTCTATCGTCAGGTTGTGAACCATGATGATGATGTGTATCTAACACCATGCTGACATTAAAATAATTGTGCTGGACCTTTTATCTTTTCTTTTAAATTGAATTTAGAGAATGATGTGTTTGCACTTCAGTTTATATCCAACATCGTGAAGGAGTTAAATCATCTATCAAAGAGTTAAAGTTACTAACAGCTCACCTCTCTGCAGCAGAGGGTTGTTGTCCTTTAAAATCAATGAGGAACTGCTTAGACCAGTCACTCTTTAAGGACACACAGCTGGGTACAGGTTCAGGTTCAGGTCCATGTTCAGGTTCATTCCTGTGAATAATGATGGAGCAGTGATGTGAGTCCCGAGCTGTGACATGGAGAAGAGTCATGGACAGTTAGAGATGGTCATCTCACCTGTGAGCTTTGGTCTGGCTCTCATGTTCCCCACACAGAGTGGTTTTAGAGGGAGAGACTCCCTCCTCTCTGTCCTCACACTGATCCATGCTGCTGAATTTACATCCACATCAGCTCACACACACTTTCTACCTTCATCTGCAGAGGAAACACAAATCATTCATGTGCACATCAGCTGAAATCCTCCTTTCCATCATGTGTGCTGTCCAAATATCAGCTGCTTCTTTTCTGCTTCATCTCAGTGTCAGCTGAATGCAGTCAGACAGCAGTGTGAGGCAGAGGAAGCTGCCATCAGCTGTTTTACTTCCATTATCAATCCACTAGATGGAGTCATGAAGCTGCAGCCCAGGACACACATGATGTATTCACTGACATACACTGATTAACTTTGACTGGAAGCTTCAGTCCATTAATATTCAGTTAATTCAGCACATCTGAACATTTTCAAACATTTCAGCTGATCCATGATTCAGAGGATCAGCAGTATTAAAAAATTCACACTAATTATTCCTGCTTAGTTTGCAGAGAACTTTACACACATTGACTCACTGTTAATAAGAAGCATCTTCCATCCAGTAGCATTCTGTCTCTGTAAGTTTCAGGATTGATGTGCACAGCCAACCAGAGCTGCTACTAAACATTACTTTCGTTATCAATTAGTCTGCCAATTATCTTCTAGATTTATTGTTTTTCCATCAAATATCAGTTAGAAGTTCCAGCAGCTGAATGCAATGTTATCAGTCTGAAAATATTCAGTTCAGTATCAGTAACAACGAAGAAATCCATCAAACCCTCACAGCAGAGATTTGCTTCAAAGCACAAATGATTATAAATGATCTGAATAGTTAGGATTAATTTCCTGTCAACTGATTATTCAGTGAATCGTCTGATGGCTGCAGCGCCACAGTCAAGCATCTATATTTCCTTCATATGTTTAGCAGGATGGAAAACAGCCAGACAGTCACAGAAACACTGACTGAAACCTGGAACCGTGTTAGGCAAACACTGCACATTAGGAAGAACTTAATAACCTGACTAAACACATTACAACTAACACTCATGCCATTTTATTTTGAAAGGTCTTTCAGGAAACAGCAGTGTGATGCCATGTCTGACGTTAATGGTGAGACAACAGTTTTCCTCCAGGAAATAAAAACACAGCACCGTTTGTTTTCTGAAGAAATCAATCAAACATCAGCTGTTCATCAAACTGTTTGATTCCAGTCGATCAATAATCTATAATCATGTGGATTTGTCTTCAAACACGAGAGTGATCCAAAGTTTGTCCTGAAGTCAGAGCTGAACATTTTATCCAAACAGTAAAGTTCCTAAAGGTACAGGTCACAAAGGTTAAAGGAGGGAACAAAGAAAACTTACAGTTTCTTCAAACAGTGCAGAGGAAGAAGAATCTCCACTCCACACTAGGGCTGCAGCCATTCGTCGACATAATCGACGCGTCATATTCTAACACCACGTAAATTTGTTTTTGTAACAGCAACACACTACAGGAAGATATGGAGGCAGCATCGCTTCCATTGTTTGCCAAAACTGAGCTTTTGGACAGAGGCCATTTTTTTAGTTTTTGTTTAAAGACTACTAGCACTTTAATTTGTGTTGTTTAATATTTTTATTATTTATTTCATTTTTATTCTGACGATCACATTAAGTAATGTTAAAAATACATTTGTTTCATGGGTCATTATTTAAATTTTCTGTGGGAAGAGACAGCAGGGTGATATTTTGCAGGTGAGGTAAAACATGCAGTGGACCCTGGAACAGGCGATGTGCCCACAGGAAGCAGAGATGATAACTGACAGATTAGTCGACTACCAAAATAATCTTTAGTTGCAGCCCTACTCCACACTAAACACTAAACACTGAGCAGGAACCGAAACGGTGACGTCAGTGAGGAGATGTGGTCGGTATGGCGCTTCCTTTTAAAAATCAAACATAATCAGAGCTGTTTGAAGAGATAATTACATCCCATAATTCACAGCGACACACCATCAGACCGTTAATGAAAATGCCAACAAAACTGACAAAGTGACTCAGATCATGTAAATGTTCATTCAAAGTGTGTTTTCCGTTTCCATAACCTGCTGATATGTTTTGAATCTTCACCAACAGGCTGTTAAACCCACAGCTGAAGTCTGAGCGTCACACTGCTGGAAGAAGATCGGATTCTTGTCCACTTGTCGCTTTGCATGAACAACGTAGATTTATAGAAACTCTCTAAATCCAGATTATGAGTTATATTGATGAGTCAAAGTGTGTTTGAGGTTCTGTGTGATTCCGTTTGCATTAGTAATGTCTGTTGTTGGATTATCATGAATTCCTTTTTTCCTTTGGCTCAGCTGGGATAAGTAATGGATGGAGGGAATTTTTCTTCAAGGTTAGAAATCCTAAACAAGAAAAAGAGTTCCACTGGATCATCTATGCAGCAGGAAAATATTTCATTTTATAAGCTATGGCGCACATTTACTAAGCAGGATAAATTAGCGTGATGCCGCAATCGCAGTGTGAACAGTGCGCTAATTTATACACAAAGATGCAGCCAGTTTATTTCAGTAATAACCGCCATTCTACCAAGAAAAAATCAAATCAGCAGCTCAACGATCAGCAGATCCAATGTAAGAGTGAGTGATGAAAACAACAATACGGTGTAAGCTCAGGCTTTGCGCACAGACAGTCACAGTTTCTCCCTGAAAACAGCGAGTCAGTTCAGAGCAATGAGAGGCGAATCAATATGTTTCTGATATCAGGGATAACTATTCTGATAGAAACTGCTCAGGTGGAGCTCGGGATTTATCCAGAGGACTGCATCATTACAAACTTTTGTAGGGAGTGTGGAGCAGCTGACCTGTACGATGTGTAGAAGAACACAAACATTATTTACCGTCAGATCCTGAGCTGTCTGTGTGTTAATGAAGACACACATTTGACAGATATTCCAGTTTGCTTCACTAATAGGTGTAAATAATCACATGTGAGTCTGCAGTGATTTATTAATGTTGATTATTTTTCGTACTTTAACTTTGCATTAGTCTTTATAATAAAACCCCGTTTTTATTGCATCTATGAAAAGGAACAATATGAAAAACAATGAAGTTTACAAAAAGTGTAGCTGCAGGTCAAACATACAATAATTCCACAGAGAAATAAATCTGTGCGCTGATAAATTCTCTGTTTATTCTTTTGGATTTGAATTTTCAAAGACCTGAGAGATGCATCTGGACCTTCAGTTGATCCATCTGCTGTTCACTGAAGCCTCATCAGAAATGGTCTCAGTGGAAGGGCGGCTGTCAAGAAGCCGTTCTTAAGGAAGAGAAACAGGGAGAAAAAGCTGAGGCCAAATTACACAAGAACTGAAAATCACTGGCAACAGGTCTGATGGAGTGATGAATCCAAATGTGAAATTTTTGGTTCAAATCGTTGTCAATATGTACGGAGGAGGTCAGGAGAGAGGTACGACAGTCTGTTCAACACGGTGGAGACTCTGTCAGGGTTTGGGGCTGCATTTCAGCCACTGGTGTTGGAGAAAATTGTTCAAATTGATGGACCATCAGTTTTGATCCACCATACAATACCATCTGGAAAGCATCTAATAATAGCTTAATTCTTCAGCATGACAATGATGTAAAAACATACCTGGATAGAAAAACACACAATGGAGCACCATCAGTCACGGACTGGCCTCCCCAGAGCCCGGACCTCAACATTATTAAAGCAGTGTGGGATCATCTTGACAGAGAAAGGGAACAAAAGGCAGAAACATCCAAAAAAGAGCTTTGAATGAATGTACTCCTGCCTAAGAGAGTTCAGACTGTGCTGAAGAATAAAGGTGCTCATACCAAATATTGACTTTCAAGCTTGTTGGAATTGTACAAACTCTGTTTTTGCCTTATATGCTGTATTTCCATGTATGTTTGCACATTTCAATAAATCACTAGTTTGGGAAGTGCAGAGATGAATGCTGCACATAAATTCACATCTAAACAGACATTTTTCCTGCTTCCTGTCTGAACAGTAGAAATATTGACATACAAACTGAGCGTAAACATGTTTTATTGAATGGTTTATGTTGTATGCATAAAGACAGGTTTGGTTTATCATCTGTCGACACCACAAATAAAGTTTTTCCAATGATTCAAAGGTGCTTTTTGTAATTACCCTCTGCAGATTTTAACTAAAACCTTCACCACCAGGGGGCAGCATTTTACCATCAGGTTCTTTAATATCTTTTTAGGCGCACCCCCATTTTCTCACCCTTTACCTTTCCCCAGATAGCCACTGTAAATGAGACTTTAACATATATATAACATATAAAGTCATATTGGCTGTTTCTTCACATTCTGTTGATAACTTTGGTTATTTTTAAGGTTTTAAACTATTTTTAAACACTGGAATTCACAAAATGCACCTTTAAACCTCTGCTGAACATCTGGCAGTGTTGCTGCTTCACTCAGATCTGAGTTCTCAGAGCTGCTTCACAAGACAAAATCTTTGTCCTCAGACATAAAACAAAAACTGTCGTCAGCTTGGATGATTCTGCACAAGTCCAAGACCAACATCTGTACGACATGACAACATCTGCCTCAGCCAATCAGTGTTTATGATAACATCACATTAAAAAAAAAAAAAGGTGGTCAGTGTCAGTTTTGTGGCTTTCTAGCTTGTTCAGCTGTACTAGTTACCGAGGTTTAGTCTGAATATAACTGAGTTTTAATTGGAGAATAATTTAACTTGCTAACTAACCCATGCGATGCATAGATACCTACATGAAGATTCCATGTTGCTCAGGTGTATCTGGGCCTCCTAATGCATGGATGTGAATGAAGGAAAAAGTATATGATCATCAGAACTCTGCGAATTTTCAGCTGTTTTTTAAACAGCTTGTTTTGTTCCAAATGTTTGTCATACAGACACTTGCTGAAGTTTAAAATGCAGGTTTTAATACCAAAATGCTTCGCTAAAGTTGACTAACTGTGATAGTTTCAATAATTTCATGTTTAAAATAAATTTTTGTGACATTTTGTGACGGGATTTCTCCATAATTTAAACCAGTGTACTGTCAAAGTCTGAACTGAGAGCTGCAGATGAGTCATCTAGTCTGTTTTCTTTCAGTCTCTTCTAACTTTATTTAAACATGTCCATGTGAACAACATCATGCAGCTCTGCAGGTTTCTGCAGTTCAGATACAAACACACATGACCTGTTACCGTGAGTCACTGCAGAGCTTCAAACACATTTAACACATTTTTTTTCTTTACCGGTGTTGGCTTCATTTAGTGTCACAGAACATAAAGTCAGATTATATTTAGGATTTCTTGCTGTGAGGAATCAAATAAACATAAATATCAGGAAATTTGTAAAGCATCTTTTCACCTGTGGATCTTTATTCTCTCTTTTGAGATTTCTTTCTTTTAAGAACAAAAACTAGTAAAAAGGTTTGGCTTTTTTAAAAAGACTGAATCAGAGCTGATAGTCGGACGTCCTGAGCAACACGGCAGGCACGTAGACGCATCTGTAGATATCTATGGCTAGTAGCAACCTGGTAAGGTAAAGACCCTACAACAGTAGAAAGAAACCACAACAATCAGACAATACCCTATATGCAAGCACTTGGCGACAGTGGGAAGGAAAAACTCCCTTTAACAGGAAGAAACCTCCAGCAGAACCAGGCTCAGGGAGGGGCAGCCATCTGCCAAGACCAGTTAGGGGTGAGGGGAGGGAGACGGGACAAAAGACTCACTGTGGAAAAGAGCCACAGACCTACAGTATGTGCATTTGGAGACCTGGCTAGACCAGAGCAATATGGCTGCCGCGCTGATGCATCATTCCAGTGAACCGCAGAAAATAATGAGGCATCTCCATGTAGATGTCTCTGACTTCCATGGAGGAAAATGCTGATGTAAAGACATTTGAAGACTTGTGTAAACTCAAAAGCAAATTTAAAATCTTTCATTTTGGTCTTTTAATTTGAACTTTTTAAAAAATTTGTTGGCATGATATTACAAATGTTGACTGGCTGAGGCAAATGTTGGTTTCAGGACAGCAACCAGTTATGATTAACCACCAGAAACACAAAAAACTCCCAAATATTCAGCTTATTTGTAATAAAATAAAAACTCAGAGTCTTTAGTTTTGGTCCCGGTCCAACTGCAGCTGCAGGCGAACATCCGTTTGGCACTGAAGTAGCTTATTCTGGATTCACTGGTTCACTGTTTTTAGCAGGGATTCAACAAATAATGAAGGTCAGTCAAAGGATGAAAAACAAACAGGAAGTGGATGAGGACGAAGTCCAGCTTTGGTCCTCAGACAGGAGTCCAACCGAAAAGGTGTTTTTGTGTGAAACCCTCTGGAATTTTGAAAGCAATATTTTAACTGCTAATATTTTCACAAATAAGTGAATAAAAGTACATTCCTTACATTTTCTCATGAATTTGGGGGTCACTTCTTTCTTTATGAACGTGTTTTAGGTGATTATCACTGAATATTTATGGATTTTAGAGCTGATTTTACGCTTAAAGAGCACCAGCTTGTTATTGTTATTCTGTTTTATCACTGATTTGATAGGTGGTAGCTTATGCAGAGTTCCTTTTAACATGAACATCCACTGGAATAGGATATATGGGGTAGAAAATAAGGAAAAGCAGAACAGATGCCGATTAAATTTGGAGTTGGAGTTTCTAAAAGCAAAGTCAAAAATAAAACAAAATGAAGTCCAGAGGCTTTCAAAAACAAAAAGTCTGAAAGTTTGTCATAAAGAGAGAAACTCTCAGCTTTTCTCTTTCGTTTTGAAATGAGTCTAAATGTGAGAGGAGAGTATTGAAAAAGGTAAGTTATCCACCCACGACTTCAGATTATCAGTCGAGCTTCTGTTCAGGTGGAGCTCAAATTAAGTAACTTCCTAGAACAGGTTCAGAAGAAGAGACAGCTCATATGTTTCTTCATTAAACTCTCAGAGTTCATGTTCATCATCATTTATCCACCAAGTGTTTTTGTTTGGGTCTTTTATCATCACGACTTCTGAAAAAGTTCATTTACACTGTTGGTACATTTTTTTTTGCACACTGAAAGTTAAAATCTGGCTGATGGAGGTCACATGGTTTGGTTCAGACGGAGCTGAGCTTCACCAGCCCTCTGACCGAGTCCTCGTGCAGAGCATCCTGACTGGCGGGGTCGTACAGGGCAGTGGGGGAGGGGAGGGGAGGGTGGGGTTGGTGGTGGAGGTGCAGGTGAGCGGGGCAGGGCAGGGCGCCCTGCGGCGTGGCACATGGTGTCTCCTCGGGGCTCACAAAGTGGTGGTGGTGATGATGGTGATGGAGGTGCAGGTGGTGGTGGCAGTGGGAGTCGACGGCGGTGTCTCTCAGCGTCAGGACGTCTCCGCCGCAGGACGGCAGGGACGGCTGGGTGGGGGCCAGGTAGGCGCAGGGGCCCCCCAGCGTGGTGGTTTTACCGGGCAGCGGGGCCAGAACAACAGGGTCACTGTGCATTAGAGGCGTGGTGGCGGCCTGCAGGACAAACTTGGTGCTCTGGATACACTGGTCCTGATCACACTGAGAGGAGAGTCAACACGTTAAAACTTTATTTACAACACATACTCTGGACACTGCCCTAAATCCTCCCCTGCTTCCTTTGTGCCTCTAATGGGACCAGAATTTCCAAAATGAGCATCATAAGACTTCAAACCAGCGACTGAGACCATGAACTCATCAGCAGTGTTTACTGAGCTCAGCGACTGGAGAGTAGCGGGCTCATTTTCTATAGATTTCCATACAATCAGAGGAGTCGCCCCCTGCTGGACATTAGAAAGGTTTAAGGCAGAGATATGGAAGCTACGTCCATCTTTAAATATACAATCTGAGGTTTTTATTCAGTGTTTTTGATGTGTACAGCACTTTGGTCAATGCTGGTGATTTAAAATGTGCTATATAATTAAACATAGTTAAAATGAAGTTACACTTTCCTGTTTTTTTATTTCAATTTTTATCCCCTTTAGCCTTGTATTAGCAATATATTTTATCTCATATTTTATATTTTACTTCATATTTAATGTTACCTATTTGCTGATTTTTACATGCAGATTTGCTGTTTTGATCCGTCTGCAGCTTCTGATGATTTATTTGCTGTGTGCCGTGTCAGTACTGGTCAGCTGTGAAGGCGTCCTACACCTACCATGTGACTGTGGAGCTGAGTGGAGGCGTAGCTGCTGTTGCTGGTGCCGTTGGACTGGGAGACGGTCTGTGGCGTGTCAGACTGGATCAGACCTCTCCTGTCAATCAAACTGAAATACAGACAGGAAAACATAGAAGAGTCACTTAAAAAACAGAACCTCAGTGGTTTATAAAAGGCAAAGGCAGCGATACACAGAACAAGGAACACATGCTAAAGAATCATAGGTACAAGTGGGCTAAAACAATCATATTTTGAGGAAATTAAGATGCATTAAAGAAGAGAAGACCAAGTTTAGCCTGAAAGAGGCGCATGGGCCTGCCCTCCTGTGGGCCCACCACCCACAGGAGGGGCCACAGGAGGGTTCAGTGTGATGTGGATTATGCAGCATTCAGGTGCAGAAGACCTGGTGGTCCGATCCCCGGTTGTCAAAACTAGTTTCAGGATCATGTAATATCACCTCTCTGGTGGGGAAGGAGCCTGAAATAGTGAATGAAGTTGAGAGACACCTAGTAGATATACCTCAACACATAGCTCAGGTTCTGGAAGCAGCCTCCTCCTCCTGGAGAGGGAAACAGCCTCTCCAGACCCTCTCCAGGAGGGCATTAAAAGCAGCTCCAGAGCTCCACGCTGGAGCTGCTCTTAGTGAGACGCAGTAGGCAGGAGTAAGTTTACCACTGGCTCAGTGCGTTAGGGTTTTCCTCGGTGGTTGAGAGGGTTGCTTCTCTGCACCTTTGGGTCGGGGAACGGTTCCTGACTGACATTTGCACTTATGCAGCAAGCCAAAAAAAGGTGGTAGGTGGATGTAGACAGTAGACAGTAGATAAAAAATAGTTCCTCCATTAAACTGCTCCAACAAAGTTTGTGGATTTTTTTCTCTAAGTAACTGGGTCATGATTTCTGGAGAGAGACATTACTGCTGAGTTTTTCTAAGGTGAGCACAATTTCATTCCATTATATTCAAGAGAAGGCAGACATCTCTCCAAAACTGGGCAACTCACACCACAACAATCCAGATGAATAAACAGCACTACAGGCCGGAGAAATGAACTGGCCCTTTAAAATCAGCTTTAAATAATCGAGGAAACAGTTCTCTGGATTGATGTGACTGCTCTTAAATTAGCACTTAAATGTGTGTTTTTTTTTATCCTAGTTAAATAAAGACTATAATAATAATTAAAAATGTGTCTGTGGTGATCCACCATCATGCCTGCTTATCATGCTTCTTCATGGAGATGTTGGGGCTTTAAACTGAGTAGATTAAGGTAAATAAATCAGACTGTGGCTGCAGTAATAATCTGTTTGACCTAAAAAGTGTGTTTCTGTGTTTCTAAGCATGCAGATGGATGTCACCACCTGTCGCCCTGTCAGCAGGTGGAGCCGACATGTTAAAAAGCTGCGAGCAGCCAGCCGTGAGTAAACAAGCAGACTGTGTAATGAACCTCCATATGTTCATCACCCTTTTACTTTGAAAATCCTCCTTGCATATCCTCCCAGAGGCAGTTTGCTGTTATATAACATTATTATTATTATTATTAATATTAAAAACCGGTGCCTCCTCAGAGAGCTCCTGCTGACCCATCTGAAACCATCAATCCATCAAACAATCAATCAATCAATCAATCAGGAAATCAATCAGTCAGACACCCTTTTCCTCCCTCAGGCTCAAACACAGATTAATGACTTTTTAAACCTCAGGAGGAGATGGGGTGGACAAAATAACATGAACACAGAGTAAAATATTTATCATCATCTCCTTTTTCATCTTTTTTTCTTTAATTGAAAACAAATGACTGAATTTATGAATCTCCACGAAGATATAGAACTGTAAAGACCAAATTAAAAATTACTGTACTAAAATGTGAATATTTAAAATCATTTGTTCCTATGCTTCTTAGAACTCGGTAAATAACAAGCTGTGCTTAGACTTTCTTTGGTGAGCTGATTTAAACTAAAACACCAACAGAAATGTGAAAATATTCAAAAACAAATTTTCCCGGAGCCAATTTCAAAAATATTCACAAAGATTAACAACTACAAAATGAGGGAAATTTCAACTTGGAATAAAAAACTGAGTAAAAATAAGAAAAAAAATACAGTACAGAGTTCTGAGAGGGAAAAGTTTAGTTAAATATGTGAGTCTATGCTTTGTTTTATTATTGTAGTAACAATCGGATTACAGAGGGACTAAAAGAGGAGACTACATTCAAAGAAAAGCTTCCACTCAGTCAGCATTTTCTATAAGAGCTTCTAAAGAATGAAATTTACTGCCTGTGCACATCAAAGGGATCAATACGTAGTCTTCTTTACTGATCAGTTAAAAACTGTGATCATTAGAGCTGCACAAAGACCCTTGCTGCTGACTTCCTGTTTGTCTTCTGTGATATATTTTTGTCCCTTTTTCTTTTATGTAATTCTGTGTTGGATTGTTTAACTGGTGGGTGTTCGCTGTACTGGATTAGTCCTGAATTAGTCCTGAATTATGTGCTTAATTTAGTCCTCTTTAATCCTATATTCAAGGTTGAATTTAGTTTTATTGCTAAATGTAGTGTCCTTAAGTGCTTACTTTAGCCATGTTTAGTCTGAAATTCACTGTAGAGTACTCACGATTAAAGGCCTGACTTTAGTCCTGATTTCAGTGCTGTATTTATTTCAGTTTAGTCCAAAGATCAATGCTTAATTTAGTCTTGTTCTAACTAGTTCTAACTTTAGTCTTGAAATCAGTGCTTACTATAGTCTTGTTTCGTCCTTGTTTTGATTTAGTCTAGAATTCAATGCTGAGTTTAGACCTGATTTTAGTGTATAATTTCAATTTAGGCTTGAATTCTGATCTTGAGTTTCCTGATTTTAGTGTTGATTTGACTGCCTAATTTAGTCCCATTTAGTCCTGAATTTATTTCACAGTATTCCTGATTTTAGTCCTGAATTCAATACGGACTTTGATTTAGTCCCGTTCTTGACTATAGACCTGATTTCAGCACACTTTACTTCTGTTTGGTCTTAACTTCAGTGCTACCTGTCCTCATGACTTTAGTCCTGAATTGATTTCAAAATGTAATCCTGAAATCAGTCTTTAATTTAGTATTTTCTAGTCCTAAAATTAGTTCAGAGTATCCCCAGTTTTACTCCTGATTTCAAAATTGAGTCCTGAATTTGGTTTTATTTATTTTTTATTTAGTCCTGAAATCAGTGTTTTTACTGCTGACTTCTGTCATGTTTAGTGCTGAATTCACCTATTTTAGTTAAGTTTAGTATTTCATATTTTAGTCCTAAAATCAGTGTGTAATTAAGGCCTGTTTAACCCTAAATTCACACCAAAGTAAATCCGTTTTTAGTCCTACCTTTAGTCTCGAAATCAGTGTTCAGAGTGTTTGGATTGATCTTGTTTGCCCAATTGAGATTTTCTTTTTCCTGCCATCACAGAACAGCACTCTGTTATTATCTGTGGTAAATAAAGTGTTTATTTTCTTTGACTGCCTGGTTTTTAATCTACCTTTGGGTCTTCTCCTTGAACTTTGAAGAGTGACTGTCCTCTTTTCAACTGGTTTTTTGGGATTTTTCTGTTGACCAGTGAGGACTTTCCTCTCAAATAAATAAATAAATACAAATGAAACGAAACTCATTCTAAATGTAAAAAGATTAATGGCATAAAGAATAAAAACAGGAATGCCATTTAAGAGTCGAAATCCAGTCTGTATCCACTCCTGTGCTCAGTTTTAGAACCAAACCTCATTTCATTAGAGCTTAACTTTGCCGCCGTTAAATTTTAGGCCAGCTGAGCGAGACATTATCAATCAGCTACTTTGACAAACCAATAAAAAGTATTGGCAACATGTCCCAGAGTCCCCACCCAGGTCTACAGATGGATCACATCGTTCCGCTGTAACAATGATATATGGCAGAGCAGCAGTCGGAATGGGAACATAAGAGCTGATGAAAGCAGAGAGAAGGAGGTAAATGATGAAGTACAGAAACTGCAGCGATCCATACTGTGACTCTGATTGTTTTTTTGATTAATTCTGCCAGAGATGGGGTATATCTGCGCAGAAAATGAGCTGAGAGCCAGCTGAGAGACGGGAAACTCTGAAGGCGAGGATGAGGAGGGTGTAATTACTTTGTGGAAGGTCTCAGCTGAAAACTGTCCTCATTAAACACAGAAACTTCCTGTCTGCTGAGAGAGGAGGGGGTGGAAGAGAGACCGTTTTCTCGCCTAAAGCAGTTTTAAGTTTGATATTTTTATAAGTTCTCATATTCAGAGATCAGCAGAGGGAAACATAAGCAGACATGACACCAGCAGGAGCAGTGAAGCCAAAGTTTTCAGGCACAAATTAAGAAATAAAAGAAAAACATGTTTGTTTTTCAGTCATGTGAGTTCTCTTGAGCTTTGGCCCTGCAGACACAGGTCTGATTTCCAGGAACAATTAGAAGGAAACAGAAAACAGAAATGATGCAGGAATAAACAGTTGATGCTGTGAAGCTCCAGCCATGAAATACAAGGACAAGTCTGTTTTAACTTTTTGCTAACTTCAGTTTGCAGTTTTTCTTACTGAAGTCAGTCCTGACTTTCTACGCTCAATATTTGTGATTTTAGTCCTGATTTCAGTTCTGGTTTAAGCATTGATTGTAGTTCTTAGGTCAGTGCTAACTTTAGACATAATTACAGTGAAAACATTACTTTGGTTTGGTCCTGAAATCAGTGCTTAATTTAGTCCTGAAGTCAGTTCAAACTTTTCCTGATTTTAGTCCTGATTTCAGAGCTAATTTTAGCCTGAGATTTTAAATTCTGTTTAGTCCTGAATACAATGCAAAGTACTTCCGTATTTTTTTTCCTGAAGTCAGTTCAGAGTATTCCTAATTTTAGCCCTGAGTATAGTCCTGAAGTGCACAATTTAGTCATGATTTAAGAGCTAAATTAAATCCTGTTTAGTCCTGATTTAAGGGCTGAATTTAGCCTTTCCTTTTAGTCCTAATTTTAATTTAATCCTGTTTAGTCCTAGATTTGGTGCTGAATTTATAATAGATTTTAGTATTAAGTTTATTTTTGAATTCATCCTGAAATCAGTGCTTAGTTTAGTCCTGAATTTAATGGGAGTATCCCTAATTGTAGTTCTGAATTCAGTTCAGAGTATTCCTGATTTTAGTACTGACTGCAGTGATAATCTAAAGTGTGTTTATTTAGTCCTGAACACAAGGCAAAGTATTCCTGAGTTTAGTTCAGAAATAAGTTCAGAGTATTTCTCATTTTAGTCCTGAGTTTAGTTCTGAACTTGGGGTCAGATTTATTAACGTGTTGCGTCAGCACAAACTTGGTTTACTGTCGGTATTTACAAGAAGAGCGCAGTGAGAAGATTGCGTGTAAGAGGTGGGAACTGAGAGATTTTAGCGACTTACCCTGCTGCATATGTATTTCTGAGAGTTCCTTTCTCACGGTGCAAAATATAGGGAGCAGAGTATTTAAATCAAGCACGCAAACTGATTTTTTAACGTTTGTAACATGCAATTTACTGGTAATTGTGCCAATATTTAACGCTGAAAAAAGCACATCTTATTTTTTGTGCTTGATATCAAAATGAAGTGACTGCGCCTGTGATTAGAAAACAGTGCAACATTTGTAAATCACCCATAAAACTAACCACACCTATGAGCGCTATTTGGGAATTATGCTTACACACTATTTTGCCCCCTTTAGTAAATCTGGCACTGGGTGCTTAATTTAGTCATGATTTCATTGCTAATTTTAGTCCAAAGGTTAGTCCTGTTTTTAGTCCTGACTGTAGCCTGGATAGTGTTGAGATTAACCCTCAACACGCTACGTCCAGAAGAACAGAATCAACTTTCTGGGATTTCCTTACCTGGATCATTGAACATGCATCAAGACAGATGAGCCCTTAGTTTAGTCCTGTTTCAGCGCTGCAGAGGTGTTACTGACCTGGGGGGCAGAGGTCCACAGAGGGCAGCGCAGCAGTTGGTCAGGATGTTCCCGTAGCTGTAGGGGTTGTAGTTATCCTTCCCTCGCTTGGTGGACCAGGACCCTTTAATCTGGACCAGATCAGAACAAGGACAGATCAGAGGATTGGGGCTCCACTTCATCAGAACCAACCATCTCTTTTTTCATTCTTGGACCACAAGTATACTCACGTCTTCGTTGGTGGTCTGGTTGGAGCTGATCAGGTAAGTGTGGAAGCCCGACAGGCCGACGATGGACCAGACAGAGAAGAAACACACCACCACCTCCAGGATGGTGCAGAGCAGGGTCAAGGACTAAGTCAGGTCTTTGGATCAGGGGATAATGCAGACAGACAACTCTAGAGCTAAAGGAGGATTTGTCTGTATCTGTAATAATGAACGGACCGTTAGCTGCAGTAAAAACTGAAAACGGCAGAAACAGAATATTTATTGGAGCTGGACAGAAATGTGTCCATCAGAGCGTGTGACAGGGGCAGCAAGTTTGACCTTGGCAATGCATTGTGGGACATATTGACCTGTGGATGGTGACAGCATCAGACCGATTGATTTTTGAAGGAAGCTGTATGAGGGGTAATTAATGCCCGTGTTTGATTTTCTGTGTCGGCTGCAACCAGACTGCCATTTAACAAACTCTACTTGCTTTATTTTGTCCAACAAAACAGCAAAAACTCACAACTGAGAAGCTGGAAGAAGAATTATTGTGACAAAAATGAATTAATCTGATATCAAATGTGATGCACTGTCAGCTATAGACGACTGGCTGATTTCTTTACGGCTGAGGACCAAATGAATGAGACGAGTATAATGGCGACCAACTACAAATGCAAGTCTCTGGGGCTCTGAGAAGGTAAATGTGGCCATGATTGTGCTGACATTATAGTACCGAAACTAAATGCTTACAATAATTTATGAATGGAAAATGTTAATTACTTTACTTGGTGAAAGCCCAAAGAGTACAAGTGTGTCCAAACTTTTGACTGGTACTGTAGCACGAGACATCTTTAAGTTCATACAGTCTTAAAATGGGAACTTTTTTATCTTCTCTAATTTTCAATCAATCCATCTAATGATAGTGTCAAAGTTTCAAATAATGAGATAAAAGTATGTGAAGGTAATCTCTGCTTTCATCAGCTCATCACAGACTTATTTACACAATCATTTGCTACAAGCACAGCCACAGCCACCAAGTACAGTCAGTACAACTAACAAGCACTAAATGCTGCCCCTCAGCAGGCTTCCAAAAGTCGGTCAATCAGAAGAAATTGGGCTTTAAGGGGGAGGAGCTACAACAGCTTATTTCAGACAGATGATGAAATGAATGGCTGCACTAAGACCAAGTATATGATGAAGTAGGAATATTTTGAATTGTGAATAATTTAAAGCTGCTTTAGTGAAGTTCCAGAAATAAAAACTGAGCTGAAAAGGAGCAGAAACTGTCCTCTATAAATACACTGAACTCTCCACAGTAAAGGATATCTGGCTGGGCTGTCTTTGAGCGCGCTCAGGAAACCCGTCCGGTTCGATCCTGCAGAACACAAAGAAAGAAAACAGAGTGCGGTCAGGTTAAACTTTTACGTAGCTACACAGCATGTGTTTGACTTTGGTAGCTTCATCACATCCGAGTCATCTAAGCTGAAAGCAAAAGTTGAAATGTTCAGTTCAGCTCTCACTTGGCCATACTGTCACCGTCCACAATCATGTTTAAAGAACATAACCTTTGCTACACTTACAGCTAATGTCCAAACCAACAAGCGTTAAACGTCCCTGAAATCTGAGACTTTAAAATCCTGTTAACTGGGACTGTGTTTTAGTCTGGACAGGTAGAAACTTAAGGAAATAACAATACAGACACCCATATTCTCTTTTATAACTGGTTATCCTTATGTGTCATTCCCTGATTCATCTGATTTGTGACCCAGTAATATGTGTTTTCTACCTCCACATGAATAAATCTCTGGTCTTACTCATTGCCATTGCTCTTCTTCCTCTGTATTATTTTATATAGGAAATAACCAACCAACCATCTGCTTCCTGTTTACACTGGTTTGCACATGCTCAAAGTGAACTGTCATTCTATTTGTGTTTTTGGGCGTTTTAGTATGGACGAAGGTCATTATACAGTTCAAACCATTGATGTGGTTGTCATCTTAAAGACATACACCGGTGAAAAATGCTGAAAACTGGAGTAAACAGACAGCTGAAGTCACTGTGCTCTGTATTTACATCTGGCAGATCAAAGTCACAACAGTGCTGGATCTTTTTGTAGCTCTGCAGCTAAAAACAGAAAACAAGCGGTGCAGTGTTCAGAGGAAGTTGTGGATTCATCTCAGACAGTCTGTCAGTTGTTAAAGTTTCAGACCGAAGCAGCTCGAGGCTCCGGTTTCCTGACAGTTTGGACCTGCAGGGCAGGAAAACAACATCAGCAGCCTGAGCAGAGAATTAGGTCAGTAAGTGTGACGGGGAGGAATCGGCAGGAGGTTTTAGATCTAGAAACACAAAATCAATGATCTGTGTTACGCTTCTGGTTTAAGTTGATTTCTATAAAACAGCCAGTAAAGAGAGTTACACAAACATAATTTCACAATCAAATATCTTTATCATCAAATAGGGATGTAGATACAATACTTAGTCCAACACAAACACCCACAATACCTGGACAAATCTGAGACAAAAAAGACAACAAAACTGAACAGAATAAAAGAAAATCAGGCTAAAAGATCAACAGGAAAGAGGCAAGGACAAAGCAAAACACCAACAACACCAGCACACATCAGAGTCTAAAACACCATGAAACAGAGTCAACACACCTGTACGGAGGAGACAAAAAGCAAAACATCCAAACTGTGCAGAGCCTGGAGAAAACACCAACGAGATGAGGACAAGTCTGAGTCAAAGTAAGAAGTTAGAAACAGCCGAGACAAAGAGAAGACCGAGTCAAGAAAGTCAAAAGGCTGGCAACACCAAGACAAATACCACAAGACAGACTGAGCTGGAAACCACACAAAACACCAACAAGACCAGGACTTATCTGGGTTAAAAGACCCACAAAACCAAAATGAGACACCCACAAGGCTGAAACAAGTCCAAGAACTCATCCGTCCATTAAATGGCAGATAGAGATGAGACACATCAGAGTCAAAACACTGACAGGATGAAACGCGAGCCTGAGTCAAAGTTTAAGTAAAAAAACAAAACTACCAAGAGACAGAGAGCAGCCAAGTCTGAAGTTTAAAAGACCTACAAGACTGAGACAAATCCCACTATCTGGATGGAAACCTTGCAAACCACCAAGACCAGGACAAAGCAAAAAAAGACAGAGAAGACTTGTCTGGAAAAATCCAAAATGAGACGTTCACAATGCTGAGACACTGCAAAACATCTAAGAAGCAAGTCATGTGCAGAACTGAGAAAAGTCAAAACACACACAAGGCCAGGACAAGCTTAGCCAAAAGACCCACTAAAACAAAATGTGACACAAGGCAGAAACCAGTCCTAGCACACCCACAAGTCCGGAAAAGCAAAAATGGAGAGCTGTGAAACATTACGTAGACTGAGAACAAAGCATACAACATACAAAACAACCACAAGTGAGTCAAAATACCAACAAGACCAGGACTTATCTGGGCTCAAAGACCCACAAAACCGAAATGAGACACAAAAAAGATTGAACAGAGTCCAAGTACACCCACAAGTCCAGAACAAGATAAAGAGAAAGAGAAAGAACGTCCAACATCTAAAAGAGAGCTGGGAACAGAGAACAGTTAAAATACATTGTGATAAATCTGAAGACTCAAAAGACCAACAAGACCAAGACAAGTCTGAGTGAAAGCAATAAAACAAGTTCAAAACAACCAAGAGAGGAAGACTAAGACACAAAGTTCAGCACAAGTCTGAAGTCAAAAGACCCACAAGACCAGGACTAATCCAACCACGCAGACCAAGACAAAAACATACAAAAACGTAAAATAGCAGCATGTGAATCAAAATACCAGTAAGACCAAAATGAGACATGAGACCAATACAAGTTCATAATGAGGCTGAAGAGGCCCAGGGAAAAGTTAAATTCTGTCTGAGAGCAGGTGAGCTGCTGTTTGAGCCATCAGATGATACAAACCAGAGACATGGTACTCAAAGAACTGTGAATTTAAGTCCACAGAAGAATACGAGTACAGCAAAGATGGTGGTAAAAGTATAACTTTCAAGGGAAAAGAATATTTTGAGTAAAAGTCAGAAAACTTTTGAGGCACTTTTTAAATCAGATTTGAGTTTTGATTCTGTGGCCTGGAGAACTTCGAAATTAGAGTTAAATTAGATACAGGGTTTAAAATTATTGCCCAGAGATATTTCAAGTTTGGCTACCAGTTGGTGAGACTTTCTTCTAGAAGGACTTTGGAGTAAACACAGTCTGATCTGCATGTTTCTGTGCATAAAAAACTGATTGGGTACATTCTGTTTGACCTGTAGCTCTGCTCTGATTGATCAGTGACTGCAGCCTCTCTCTGACAGCCTGTCAATCACAGGACAGTGGGCGGGCCCGAAGGTCACTGATGGCTGAATTACATCCATTACACAGATTAGAAACCACTGCAGAGCTCCAGCACACACTGGCTTCAATACAGAGAGCCAGCTGATCTCTTACTGAACACTTTCTCTGATCTCTGCACATACCTGCTAACATCCTCTCATCTTAAGCACAAAAAGACCAAAACAACCAATCTTTTACAAAAAAAAAGTCTGTCTAATTTCTTCAGCTCAGATATCATAAAATGGCTGAAAATAACTATTTTATTTACTTTAAAGATGCAGCCAGAGCATTTTCTTACTTTTGGACTAATTCACTAGTCTGATTATTTTCTTCTGTTTTAATTAGTCACCAGGAACATCTCTAAAAATAACTGAGAACAACAATCCAGGAGTGCATATATGCAACCAAATTAAACTTTGCAGTCAGAGTTTTCTGAAGAGAGAGTTATTCTAAGTCTCTTCTCTCCAACAATATAGAGTATTGTTAAAAACGGACTACTTCTTCTCCACATCTTCTGAAAATCCTGATAACTGTGTGTTGACAGCAGTGTCTACAGTTTCTAAATGCCGTGAATATAAATGCAGCTCTCAGAAACACTAACATATAAACTACAGACATGTAAAATTTCAAACTTTTAAGTCCTGCTGTTGTTTTGTTACTAACTGCCAGACGTGAACATTAAAAGACATTGAAAGTTTTCTGTTTTCTTTAATCATTTATTGTCCTAATACAAAATATTTTCATCTTAAATATATGATAATATCTGCCAAAAAAACGTACTATTTTTTGTAAAATCAGGAGCTAACATCAGCTCCAGAAAGAAGCTTTTTTAGTCTAATTTTGATTTGCGTCTTTATTTCATTCTGGTTTCTGCTTTTTGTTTCATTCTTTTTTTCTTGGAAACTTCCTGTGAAATCTCATAGGACCCTCTATAAATAAGGTCTGTATGTAGTCTGAGCTCAAACATGCATGAATCTCTCCAGAACATAAATATAACTTTTGGTTTGTTTAAAAAAAAAAAACATCACTTTAAAGAAACCGTAGCCAGCAGACTGTGTGAGCAGCAGACATGTTTTATACAGAGATCAGTCGGTGATTCACAGAGGAAAAGGTGTGTGGAGGCGGCAGCAGCAGCGACATTACTCACTGAGGATGACGTGTGTCATGACGAAGGCAAAGATGAAGATGGTGAGGAAGGAGAGGGAGAGGATGAACAGGTAGAAAAAGCGGTAGTTCCTCCGTCCGACGCAGTTCCCCACCCACGGACAGTGATGGTCGAAGCGCTCTGCAGGAGAAAAATCATTAAAAAAATCTGTTTTTTTATTTTAAATTTTTATTTAAAGCTGGACTCAAACTTCAAATCACATGAATCGAACAGCACAGTGCACTGCTAGCAGCACTGAGCTAAGGGTGTAATGCACACAGGAAAACACACACTGACCAACACAGTTGTCGCACAGGCTACAGTGCGACGCTCGAGGCGGCCTGAAGATTTTGCAGGTGAAGCAGTATTTCAGCTTGACGGTCTGTCCGTTGATGAGAACCTCTCTGGTGCGAGGTGGTGGCCTAGAGCAGCCCGCTGAGTCTGAAAACGCACAGCAGATGGTTGATGTGATGACAGCTGCATGTTAGGATAAAGAAAATCTGAAAACAGGGTGAAAGAGGAGCCTGAAACATCCTAAAAAGGCCACCGTACAGAGAAGCGGCCTATGACCTTTTATCAGATTTCAAACATGACAGATGCATTTTTGTTTTGTTGACCAAGTTTTGAACTTTTCTGTGAAAACCCTTAAATCTGGAGTTTTGGTGATTTTCTTACATTTTTAACAAATTTTATAAATTAGTTCTTCCTGAGATAAAATCAGCCAAATTTCCATCAGGATCTTAAAATTCTCAATTCTCTTATGCACACAGGAATGTCTTTAGGCCTTTGTGGGAATCCTCATTATTATAATACTTTTGAAGGTCCTTAACACAGTATCTCTTGATGCATGCTCAATAATCCAGGTAAAAGAATCCCAAAAAGTTGAATCTGTTCATCAGTATTTAAGGTTTGACTCTCATCATCCCCTGGAGCACAAATTGGGTGTCATCAGGACGCTACAACACAGAGCGAACACCATCCCCACAGACACAGCGGCCAGGGAAGCAGAAGATCATCACATCAAAAAGGCCCTGAGTAAATGTGGTTATCCCAGCTGGACATTTGTCAAAGCTGGGAAGGCACCTAAAGAAGGCTCCAGGCGATCCAGGAGAGAAGAAGGACAACTGCTGCCTAAGAAAAAACCTTTGGTGATCCCTTATGTGTCAGGAGTATCGGAACAGCTGAGACGCATTTTCTCAAAACACCACGTCTCTGTGGCTTTCAAACCCCAAAACACGCTACGCCAAAAATTGGTCCACCCTAAGGATCGGGTCCCCCGGCACA
>VUQS01075510.1:0-12682 GCA_015108495.1 Heterochromis multidens
TTTTTGTTCTGGAGTGCCTTTGTGTTTACATTCTGTATTCTTGGAGAGTCCTTGGTTTTGTATTCTGGTTTGTGTTTTCATGAAGGGATTCATGTTCTTAGTTTCTCTGTCTTAGGTTCTGGTATCAGTTTTGTTCTCTGGTTCTCCTTGGTTTCCCCCATCACTTTCCTAGTCATGTCTCTGTCCTGTCTCTGTGTTCTGTGTCTCTCGTTCTAGCTCTGTCTCGCGCTCTCTCTCTCTCTTGCTCCCTCACTCTCTCTCTCTCTTGCTCCCTCGCTCTGTCTCTCGCCCTCTCTCTCTCTCTCTCGCTCTCTGCTCGCTCCCTGTGTTTGGTTCACGTTTCTTGTTAGTGTTATTCTTTTCAGGTGTGTTTCCCAGGTGTGCCTACTTTGCCCTCATTCCCTCTGTGTATTTATTGTCTCTGTTTGCCTTTGTTCCTTGTCCCAGTCTCCCTCATGGTTGTGTTTTCCTGCAGTTTGGTTTTCCTGCCTAGTCAGAGGTTTCAGTTTCCTGGTTTTTGCTTTCCATGTAACTTGTTACTTTGTTTTGAGTTAATAAAGCCTCCCTTTATTTTAATTTCCGTGTTCCGAGTCCTGCACTTGGGTCCAACTCCTGCCAGCAACACAGCCGATCGTGACATCAAATGTGTTTTTCAAACTGTAATGAGGTCAACTGCAACATAAATTTTAATTTTATTAAAGGATTAAGTGAAGGATTGAACATTAAGTTAATAGTTAACAAAAAAAATCAAAAGCCAAGAAGAGTGTAAAAACTATTAAAAAAGTTAAGTATCGGTAGCTTAAACTCGATGTAGTCGCTGAGAGTAAGTGGTGAGCTGAAAGTAGTTAAGAAAGCAGTCAAGTGAACACATTTGAAAATAACAGGTGGTTTTCATGAAGGTGTCCATATGACCGGACTGTGGGGGGGAGCACTGCACTACAGCATTTATTGATATAAAGCTGCTTAGTAATAATTTTGTCATTGTGCTTTAGATCTGGAGGATTAAATAATGTTTTTGTATCAGAATTTTAAAAAATGCTTATCTTTGGTGCAAGAAGAGAATGATTATCTAAAAAACTGTTTACTGCTATACTAATCCAATGTGCATGTTTTATTACTGATTCCACAGAAACTATACTAAACCAGAAGCGTCATTTTTACTTTACTTTGTTTGCACATGTGACCGAATAAATCACGGGTCCTTAAATTAGTTAAAAGTCATTTTTTTAAACCACACATGTCCAGCCTGACTGCCTAATGCTTGACTCTGATCACAGCAATGTGCTCATACTGTGATGTTGTGTGTTCATCCTGTCCCACTCTCTCTGGAAGCATGCCCTTCCCTGTCCCAGTGACAGATTTCCCCATGTGAAGTATTTATCTAGCCGGAGGAAGTGCTGCCATCTGCTCTGCAGAGGGGTCCAGAGCTCCACATGCTACCTTCACACACACACACACACATTCAGATACACATAAACATAGTTTCTCCTCTCTCAAGGACACTTGTGTTCAAAAAATGTACACGGATTTTAGGTGGCATGGAAATTTTAGACATGCGTTTTTGCATTTAGCCAGCAATAAAAAGCACAGTGTTGATGTATGTATGTACAGTGGATAAACATAGAACCATATGCTTTAACTGAAGATGCTCTAGAAGTGTGTGTATTATTGATGATGACGAGTTGTATTCTTTTTCTTTTCACTCTCCATGTTTTGTGACTTGGAGGTTTTTTTAATTTTATACCTCTTATTCATCTCTTTACTGCTAAATGATTGTCTGTGACTGCTTCAGTCTGTGCTCACTCAAATGTTATGACATTGTTTGAAGGCACTGAATGAAATACAAAATGAAACAAGACACTCAGAGTCTCATACTTTAAGAGCGGATGGTTGACTTATTCACTTGGATTGTATAGAGGAAGCTCTTTGTCAGATCTTGTCTACTTTTGTCTTACAGGTTAAAATCAGAATGCATTTGTCTTGCAATTTCCTCTCAGAACAAGTCGTTATTGTGACCCGTAGCTAAAGTTTTACTTGACTTGAATCCTTTTGTAGAACTTACTCTCAGGTTTCACCTTGAGAGTAACACTTGTAGGTTCGCATTCAGGTGCAGCTGCATTACTTTCCCAGCCATGTCAACACAGTTTTTCCGTGTTTGACCTACAAATGTCTTGAGAGCTGGGGAAACTCTTTGTCTGTACGGAATGTGTGATACAAAGGTTAGACCTCAGCCAGGCAAAGGGAGATCCTGGCAGTCAGCAGGGAGTAAGACGCTGAGTGCGACAGAGCTCAGATGTCACAGACAGCAGCCAGCGTTAATTAGTCCAGCAACTCTGCAGAGGGCGGCACCGCATTAATTAGCATAAAGTGGCCGGAGGGACCTGCTTCACCCGTCAAGCTTGCATCACTTAGCATATTTAGCGTAATTTCAAGTGAGTGTTAGTGTGTGCGTGTGTGTGTGTAGGCAGGTGGAGGAAGTGTTTTGCTTGCAGCAGCAACTATATGTTCAAAATTTAATTCATGCAGGCAAGGTGTGTGATATGTATGGTAATGCATGTGAGATGTGGAGCCTTTCATCAACCGCTTATTACTTATTTATTCAGTGTTATTCACTTTCTAAAACACATTCAGTGAAGATTAGCTCAGTGATGGCAGCCAACAGGCAAAGCTTAACATGAGTGACCCTGACAACCAATCAAAACGAGGAAAGAACAGCTTCACGGGCAGCTTAGCTTTATCAGATCACTGTATTACTTATTGATAATAGCAATATTAACTGAAGCTAGTGGAGCCTGAAATGGAGAGAAGTACATTTATATGGTAATCTACCTGCTGAGCAAAGGGAGTCTTTTCAGACTTTAATTTTCATAATTAGAAATATGTGCTGTAACACAGTATTTAACTAAAGTTAAATGTAAGAAAACACTGAGGGACAGCCCTAAAGAATTAGCCACAGAGGCTTTCAGCAAACAATGAGTTTTGCTAAATAAAACTGTTAATGTAATCTCAATGTGCCATTAATCTATCATTCAACTTTTACATTTGAACAGTCTTGCAGCTTCTTTTTTGAATACACCTGCTGTAATGCTTTAAGTACAGTAAAGGTGGAGACAAATGTAGACTCAAGTTAACAAAAACAAAAGTTGCTTTTTAAAAAAAATTAAACTCACAGGTGAACAAGAAAATAATGTTTATATAAAAAGTGACAGACGAAAACAGAGAATCGTGTACAGACAAACACTCAAATGTACTTTTAGCTATTTTCAATTACAATGCAATTTGTTAAATATTTCATGTAAGGCATTAGAAAGGGGGCGGGGGTCTGTGACACATATTCCACCATATGCCATGCACCATATTTTAGCTTGTGCAGTTAAAAGAATAAGGCATTCTTTATGTTTAACGTGGCAACAAATCTCATGAAAAAACAAAACAAAACCAGCATTATGTTAGCCCATCTGGCAGCACTATTAAATCTCCCTTACCCTGTCTTTGGCACTCAGCCCCTTGCTCATTAATTTCCACTGAAAAATGGCAGAGTTCTGTGATTTCATTTTAAACGATTTTCTAAAACTTCAGGGATCTGCACTTCTTACCAAACTCTCATCAAATCAGAATAACTACAAGATTTGCTGGGGGATCTCTCTCAGCCGTAGAATAATACCCTTTCGGTGAGCTGGTGATTCTATATGGCAAGTGACTCAGAGACTCAAAGACAATACATAAGATGGTCATTGCAGTGAAAGAACAGCTCAGCAAGTGCGACAGCATGGCTCTTGGAGTGTTTTCACACCTGCTCTGTTTGTTTTCCTCCGTGGTGCAGCCCTTTTGTGCAGATCTGAACAAGGTAATCTCGATCTGCTCTGGAGTTAGTTTGGAACCGGACTGAGACCAACGCTAGTTTTCTTTGTGTGAAAAGAAACCAAACCACAGGAAAAAGATGCAAGTCTCCAAACTCATCAACTGATTCGGACCCAAGTAAATGAACTACAGGCGTGAAAATGCAACAACAGAGCTCTGTGGCACAGAATAATCTGTATCAAGCTTTGGGTACATATTAGGCAGATCAGCTCATCACAATTTAGAGGTTTGAACCCCCCCCAAAAATAAAAAGAATTTCAAGCTTATGATGCTGGCTGATTGTGTTATGTTCTTGCAGGTCAGATCTCAGTGGAAGGCTTTGCCAGGTACCTGAATGGGGAAGAGAACAGCATCATTCCTCCTGAAAAGCTGGACCAGAGTGAAGACATGACCTTTCCCCTCTCTCACTATTTCATCAACTCCTCACACAACACATACCTCACAGGTACACACATACACAAGCTAAAACTTCTTTTGCGTATAAGGAGCTCTATCTGTCTGGTGCACAATCACATTCAACTTGATTTTCCTCCTGACTGATTGCACAGGGACATCCTTTATTCTCCTATAAATGAAAAGATCAGTCGTTCATTTAGAAATACAGTTATGGTTGTAGTGAATACACTCAACTTTATACCTCACAGGTCAGTCAATCAAATGCGCCCTTGCATATCAGGCATATTGTGTTACTTCTCAAGAGGTTATCCAATCAAGTCATGCCATGAGACCTGATTCATTGATATTCATGAGTTAAATATTTCTTTGGACTGGTAGTCAAAGTAACTCCCGGCGGTGCACAAGCATGGCAGGCACAATACAGAGGCCATTTTCTCTTCAATGGATATTAGAATTCATCTATTCAAATCTATTCTGGTGGGAACTGGAGAGCATTGAATCTTTCAAGTGGATCAGATTTCACCAGCGATTGGAAAAAATGGAATTTTCTGTAATAGCCAAACCTCATAGCTGGAGGAATGAAGAAATGAGAAAAACAAACAAGGGGTCTTGTGATTTTCTCCTCATGAACAGTGTTTTTCTTTACGTATTTTCATAGTGACTCATATCATGCTATTCTAATAGGGAGCAGAAGCGTGTCGCAATGTGGAGTCTATTTCTGTCCATGAGGCGTTTGTATTTCACAACTTTATATAGAAAAGAGCCATACAGAATAATTAAACTGATACCAGGATATGCAACTTATTCACTTATGTTTATGCATTTCATGTTATTGACCCATGGTAAATTAAAGCAATTTTTTTTTTTTTTTATCAGCATCAACATGTAAACTCATCCTGTAAAGAAATACTTCTCCTCATGGAGTTGGCTAAAGATGTCAATTAAAAAAGAGAAAGAAAAGGCAGCGAGGAAAAATGAGAAAAGGTGGAGGACATGAATGGCATCACACGAAGTGAGAACAGAGCTGCCTCTCACTTTAACACACTTCCACTTATATTGCAGGAAACATGCTGCTAATGTGAAGAGATAATTGCTTTGCTAATGGTGACAGGGTGATGAGATTTGCCTGCTTCAGATAACGACAATTGTATTGTTTTTACTGCATGTGAGCAACAATATAGTTAATGAGCTCTTGAAAAGTGGGAGGATGTGCTTTTGTGAGCATCCTGGTGCTTTTGGGATCAATGTAGCCGTTACCTGTAGCAGCTGTTTGTGTGTTTATGTGTTCGGTACAGCCGGCCAGCTCGCAGGCAACTCTTCAGTCGAGATGTACAAGCAGGTCCTCCTTTCTGGGTGCCGCTGCATTGAACTGGACTGCTGGAAGGGTCGCACCACAGAAGAAGAACCTGTCATCACCCATGGCTTCACCATGACAACTGAAATCTCCTTCAAGGTAACACAAGGAGAGATGGTGATGGTGATATAGGGAAGGGCTTTGGTCGGGGGTTGGGAAGCAGAGGGAATGGCCAGGCTGAGGTTTCTGTTAAAATACATTTTAGTGTGTCTGTGAGTAGATGCAGAGAAGGGCATTCTGCTCAACAGATTTTGCTGACATGTGCTGCAATTCACTTTTTTTGTGCACATCCACCCACTGCAGCTAAACTAACTTGCTGTTTGGGTTAGTTTAACAACACAGTGTGTTTCAGTTACTAAATTTGGTTTAAACATATCTAAATAGAAGAACATTGAAAAGCACAAATTGTAGATGCAGGATTCATCTACATTTTATCTTAAAAACAATGTTTTCTCAAAGACATGCACGCTTTTAGGCCACGTGAATATGCTGGTAGCCACGTAAACACTCAGTTTTGCAGCAAAATGCAGAAACTTAAAGGTACAGTCAGTTGTTTTCTGAGTTTATTTAATAGAAAAAAGAATGTACTCATAAATATACACTGTTTAGTGTGTAATTATGTTTTTCAATAAAATGATGCATTTTCATAAAATTAGAATTAATCCATTAAAAATACATAGCAGTGGGTGCCGCCATGTTGCCCCGCCATCTTGAATACAGTGGCCGAGATGGACATCACTGTTCCGCCTAATCGCATTTTATGTATGTGGTTAGAGACTCGCCACATATACCAAAGATGGAGGGACATTTTAATTAATGTCTGCACCTTCAGACTCAAGATATGAAGAATCATCTATGTTCTGTGTATGTTTTATCATCTGAGAATGGGTCCCTTCACCAAACAAGTGAAAATGCGAGGGAAAGAGACAACAGACCGGCATCTGGATAAAATGTCATCCTCTTCCTCTTCACCTCAATCCTCATCTCCTGAACTCAAGTCAGGGCTCTAACACACGAAAATGTGCATAAACATGCATTGCCGATGTTGTCGGAATTACTTATGGTCAGCAGATTTGACATGTGACCCTCCCATCTCCGGACAGCTGACAATGAGCCAAAAAAAGTTGGTTATAAGCTAACATTATGCCAGCTAATGTTAGGCTCAAGTGTCCTAAAAATCATACTTTCCCTCTGATAAACAGTTTGATTACATTCTCACATTGTATGAGAGTTTATTTGCTAAGTATCAGAGTCCAACAATGATAGATCCACTTCAAAGAAAGTTTCACTAAAACCGATTAACAGCGGCTAACAGCTGCAAAACAGCAGCGCTTACTCACAGAAAAGTTCAGGCTATACTGAACAACTCACCTCAGTATTGCTGTCATCGGTCAGAAGTGAGCTTCACTGATTCATCGACTCGTATCGGACTCCTTTCACAAGGTTTTATGGACTGACAGCTTACACTCACTGCAAATGAACAGCAGCAGGAGATGTTTGTCCTACAGCGGCCACTGTAGCTACGATTATGCACTTGAATTGGGAGGGGTAAGAAAACAGAATTCAGCGGACTGCAATCTACTGACATCTAGTGGTGAGATTTTACACACTGTATCTTTAAAGATGCTAAATTAATTGGTTAAGAAACACTTAGCACCTTAGATGTATATGCCTTCATTTCTATTCTTTCTGTTGTCAATATATAATTCTGTGTGTTGGTTTTACTGTAAAATCCTTCAGAACATTGGTGGGAATACGAGACTATAACATATACGTTCCCTGCAGTAACAATGGTATCATAGTACATTGATTCTGTGATACTGGATGTGTCATTCCACTTCTTTTTCCCACAATTTCGTCTCACACAGAGTTTCTTCTTTTTCAATAACAAGTTAATTCCAGTTCACTTTACCCTCATTTATTTGATAAGCACCAGAACAATGAGTCAGAAAGTCAGCGGAGGGGGGAATTCATCCAGAGCTCCTGCATTTTCTAATAAAAATTTCAATAACTTATCCCTCAAGGATGCAATACAGTATATTGATGTGTCAATATTTTGTACCTACTTAAGGGAGATTTCAGTCTTGGTTGATTTGGTGACACATGTGATCACCAGTGTCAAATAAACTGAATTATTTTAATAAAAGGAGCCCGTCTGAGGATTTAGAGGTGTACAGCCATGTGTCTGAAGCTCTTAATCCAGTAGCTAACAGCGGCTCCTTCTTGTTCTGCTACTCTTTTGTAGCCTTAAAAACCTTAAAAATGATCGGCTGACACAAAAAATTAAAAAAATAAATGCAGAATATAAATGCAGACACACTTCTAAAGGTGATGATGGTCAAAACTAACACACAATGTTCCCTGTGGCTGTTTCACAATAAAATACAGTACTAACAGGGATGAAGAGAATAGTGAACAAACTGTTAGATTAAATACATTTTCCTGTGTGTGTGTGTTCCTTATGCTTAGATTGACATCGGAGCAATTGTAGATCCCGCCAAGTCCAACACAAATAACTATATATACATTAAAAACAACATTACATTACAGCAGACAAATATAGAATGAAAAAGAGATCGGAAAAACAAAAAGTAGGGCATGCATGCAGCAGATGGCAAATCGTAAGGAACAGGGATGCACTGAATAGCCCTTAAAAGAGAAGCACCAAAGGGCAATTAACTGACGATGAGATGCTTTCATAGGAGGAGGAGGGCATGAAAATTTAAGGGCAGAGTAGGTGTCAAGACAAAAGAAGAAAGAGATGGGTGAATTGATTGATGGAGGAAATTTAGATCTAATGAAAGTAACAGAAGAAGCAGAACAAGCCTAATGCAATTAGTCTAAGAGTGAAATACAAAAAGAGAAGAGTTGTAAAAGATGGAAGAGAGCTACAGATTGAAAGGGTTGAGTTACAGACAAAGATTTTTATTGGAGGAAATGAAGGCTTTTACTGAACTTCCACTGTTGTTAATGATGGTGTAATTGACTCAGACAATGAGTGGCTTAGAAAGCTAATATCAGATGTTGAACTGTCTTCAGCAGAGTTGAACAGTGATTCCACCTTATCGCTCAGTTGCCATTTATTTGAATATCTGCAATCTGTGACCTACTTTATAGGGTTTGTAGAAAAAAAAATGTCGCTGCAGCTAATGATATCAAAAGGTTTCGGCATTTTCTTTGACAGGAATTCTAGGAAAACATTGCACATCTGAAACTGTGCATCCACTGCTTAAACCAACAGCAAACTCTTGTGTTTTTAGCATATATGACATTATTCAGATAATGATCCAACACTGAGCTTATGTTGAGATTTACAGTTATATTTTGTATTGTTTGTCTTTGATTGGGTATTTAGGAGGTGATCGAGGCTATCGCAGAGTGTGCCTTCAAGACCTCGCCTTTCCCCGTCATCCTGTCGTTTGAGAATCATGTGGACTCGTAAGTTAACAGATCATTTTTACCTTGTTTTTGTATGAGTTTCCAGTTGTGCCAGAATTATCTTTACATGTGCACCGTCTACATTGACTGAACATGTGACAAAACATTTGTCTATGAACTTTATGTCAGCTGTGACAACGTGATGTTGATAACCAGTTTGTCAAATCAGCTTTCAGTTTCTATTACCTTGTTGCACTTTCTGTTCTTTGACTCTTGCTGTGGATCTTGCTGGTTTGACTATGCTGATAAGAATGTCACCCGCATGTTTTGTTATCTTTGTCATTTGATTACTGTGGTTGAAGTGAGTTGTCAGTGGCAAATTCCTTGTCAAACCGCGTGCTGTTTGGGTATCATTGTGTGTTTAATCATGCACTAAAGTTACGGGTGCTGGAATGGAAAATGGAAATGTTAAGATGAGTGTAAATAGTTTATATACCCAGATATCTCATTATAACAATATGTTGTATACTATGTCCTATGAAACTTAAAAGTCCTATAAAAATAAATACATTCTACTATAAAAATAGACAATTTTCCATTTGCTGTATTCAAAAATATGCTTAATACATTTTCAAAAGGATTTATGTACCACACATGGGCAAAATATAGCCTGGGGGGCTGGAACCAAACTGTGGACCACCTCATTCCAGCGCCTGACATCTTAAAAGGAAAAAGAACCCCTAAAGATCATCAAAAGCTGGAGCTTCAGCAGGGTGCATACATGTGAAAGCAGGTGCACCCATGTTTCCTTAAATACATGAATACATCATGCTAAATATATTTTGTAGCAATAAATAAGAAAGGAAAAATCAGCTGTGGCTCCTGAGTTTCCCATCACTTGGATGGACTCAAACTTGCAACATCTTGACTTTTGCGACAGTACTCCTTGTTCTGCTCCACAGCCTCAGCGAGCTACCAAAGCTGCTCCTCCAGCTGCTCCAATCAGCTGCTCTGATCAGCTGCTCCTCCAGCTCACAGAGGGTCTTCAGAAGAGATTAGGGAGTACCATTACCAGCTGCAGTTCAAGATGGTGGAGTTAGTCTTTTAAACCAAGAGATGAGTCTCAAATCAGCCTGATCAGCCTGCCGGTAGGGAAATAGGAGACAGGAAGGGCTGGTGCTAACTGGTGACTGCACTTTCGAAATAAGAGTGCAGGTATTGCCCAATAGCAAATTGATTACGTTGCAAAATATACTTGGCGGGCAGCCCATGCAGGTAATTGATATGTGTGGGAAAACACTGTATATATACAAAATGTGTTCATAAATAAAATATTAGCCGAGGTTTTCTTCCTTCAGTATTATATAAATATGCTTAGCATTTAAACTGATTGTACTGCAGACTGACACAGAAGAGTCAACATTTCCTAACAAGCTTCTCGGTTTTTGGAACAATAATCCAGGCTTATTTTAAAGTAATATGTCATGTCTACATAATTTAACATAATTCAGCTTAGTGTGTGACGTGTTTCTATTTGGTTGTTCCATTTGCAGCCCTTTGCTTACTGTATCAAAGTCAGTTTGGCTTTTCTGAGGAAAGATTTTGCCTATCCCTGATATAAATAAACTCCTGTTCAGAGTTACATTGTTTGGCCATATATTTTAATGAATTATAGTATGTGACTCTAATATATAATATTGTAAAGAAGAAAAAAGCTAATGTTTCACATGGTAATAGTCAGGGTCACTCTGAACAAGAATCTATCAAAAATCCATATGCCGGCTGGTTTCGCAGGGATTTTTCCATCATTAGCTCAGTTGCAGGATGCCATAGAGAAGACACTGACAACACATCACAACAACATTCATGAGACCACAATCTGACAGTAAGTGCAACAAGACAACAGAGGTAAATATTAAAGTCACACTGATACAGACAAATAGCTGTGTCACAACTGAAGCACGGATTAGAGCAGAAACACATAAGCAAATGTCCACTGGATATAGACAGTGTGCATGTGAATGTAACTTTGGCATGAATGGAGCATCATACTGTTAAGCATATTGATGAGGACTGTCCGTCAGCAAGCCTGTCAATATGTCTAACCAGCCACTTTGTTTTCATCAACTGTGTAAACATCTGCAGAGCTAGGGAGATGTTTCTGATGGATTCTTTCATCTTTAATGGCACCAAGGGAACTCAAGGCAACATATTCAGGATATTGACATTTAGTAGAGACATCATGATTGTGTGTGTATCTGTGTGTATCTGTGTGTGTCTTTGTGTGACGACTCCCAGACCAAAGCAGCAGGCTAAGATGGCTGAGTACTGCCGGTCAATATTTGGAGACGCATTACTGACAGAACCTCTGGAGAAATATCCGGTGAGTACATAAGATTTTCACACACTGCATGTGCTCACATTCACTTTCACACTTGCATGTCTCTTTCTAACACACAAACACATATGATAGAGCCAGTAGTGAGGCATTCAGAAGATATTATCACACAGATGAGTGCACTAGAGAAATGTCCTTGAACACTGCTGCTCACCATGCTGCCCATACAAAAGTACTCAAGTTTTACACACACACACACACACACACACCCACACACACACACACACACACACACACACGAATATACAGTACTGTGAAAAAGCCTCGAACAACCCCTCATTTCTTCATATTTTGCTTCCAAGGAGCCAGACTTTCTTTTTTAAAGTGGTTCTGAGCAATAGTTCTCCAGGATTTCTGAAGGTCTTTCAAAGTTTTTCTTTGGACATTGGCTGGTTTTTCACTCATTTTCAGTCCAGTCCTTGTACCTGACCATTTTCAGAGGAATGTTTTTTTGTTTGTTAAGCCACTTTACACTGACTTATGAATCATTCAAAAAGTCACCTAACTCACTAACAATGTTGTCTCTACACATAACAGACAACTTAGCAAAAAAACAATTTCAAACTGTATCTTTAGGCATTTTATTACTAGCAGCCTTTCACAAAAACAATTTTTTCATATTTCTTTAGATGATACAAATTAAAAAGATAACAGTTTGATGGGCATAATAAAATAGTATTTTTTTCCAATTCAATTCAATTTTATTTTATTTATATGGTGCCAAATCACCAACCAGATTCCCAAAAGAGCTATTAGCCAAAAACTATCTCAGCATAGTAAATAGCAAATCTGGAAGATACCACCCTATTCCAGCTGAGATAAAGAGGTGTTTTGGTGGTTGCCGTGCTGGTGCAAAGGTGAAGCCTTGGAAGTGGAAGTGGAGCCCTTTCTGCTAACAGTTATCATGGGAAATGTCAACTCTCTGCCCAACAAAAGTGAAGACTCAAAGTATGCCATGAGTGCAGTCTCATGGGTTTTACTGAAACATGGTAGAATCAAAACATCTCAGACTCCAATGTGGATCTACCTGGTTTCACACTCATACAGTCAGACAGAGATGCTAAAGCTAGTGGCAAGAAAAAAGGTGGGGGTCTGGCTTTATTTGTGAACCAGAGATGGTGTAATCCTGCACATATCAAGTTCAAGTTCAAGTGAGCTTTATTGTCATTTCAGCTACATACATGTTATACAGTACATAGTGAAACGAAACGTTTCTTCGGAACCAGGTGCTACATATAACATTTATGACAAAGTTACAGACTGTACATAAAGTGAGACGTGTGCGACAAAGACTA
>VUQS01075511.1:0-14309 GCA_015108495.1 Heterochromis multidens
CCCCGGCTACCGAAGCTGGCGATTGGGACATGGAATGTCACCTCTCTGGTGTGGAAGGAGCCTGAGCTGGTGTGTGAGCTCGAGAGGTACCGACTAGATATAGTCGGGCTCACCTCAACGCACAGCTTGGGCTCTGGAACCAGTCTCCTGGAGAGGGGCTGGACTCTGTTCCACTCTGGAGTTGCCCTCGGTGAGAGGCAGCGGGCTGGGGTGGGTATCTTGGTATCCCCTCGGCTTGCTGCCTGTACGTTGGAGTTTCGTCCAGTGGACAAGAGGGTTGGTTCCCTGCGCCTTCGGGTAGGGGAACGGGTCCTGACTGTCGTCTGCGCTTATGCGCCAAATGACAGTTCAGAGTACCCGGCCTTCTTGGAGTCTCTGGGCGGGGTACTGGAAAGTGCTCCACCTGGAGACTCTGTTGTCTTACTGGGGGACTTCAACGCTCATGTGGGCAACGACAGAGAGACCTGGAGGGGCGTGGAATTAATACTACAGAAAAATGTTAATTTTGGGATTTAGTGCACAGATAAAACAAAATAATAAAATTTTAATTCAAGTTAATTTTAATGCTGAATATGCTCTCAGTACTGCTGCTTATTTCTAACTTGACAGCTACATATTAGAACTCTGAAATTTAAAAATGGATACATTTAAACATTAAAGGTTACTGGCCAATAGCCTAAAAAATGAGACATGGCAAAAACGTCTCATTTGGCAATTGGCAATTGTCACCAGAGAAATTAATTATAACGATTGATTCTTAGTATGTTCTTTGTTCTAGTAGCTGCAATTCCATCAGTGTAAAAGAGGCTTGCAGCAAATTAGAATCAACTATAAAAACATTTATACATTTTCAGCATCACAAGATGAATACATGTAAATTTCTGTGACAATGTGATGCACAGTTTGCAGTGCTGTGACTTTACAGCTGGGCTTCATTTGATGGTGTTTGTAAAGTAAGGTTTAACAACTTGTGCATATAAAACATATATGCAGGAGCGTAAAGCTGAGTGTTGTCACAGTTAAACGGAATGAGGACTCAAAAAGCAGGATTCAGAAGATGGTGGCAGTTTACAGCTCTTTATTATAAAGAAACAAAAAACAAAGAGCTTAATCAAAGGCAGGATGAACAGAATGAGGTAGATGCATACTCTACTGGAGCTGGTCAGAGGTTCCCTGTCAAAGAGCACAACGAGGATTAGCCGAGGTCCAGGTAAGCATGAGAGATTGATTCTGTAGATTAGTGAACTAAAAACTTGAATTCTTACTTGGCTTTCTGTTGCAGGGGGGAGAATGCAGGCAGCCAGAGGAGCCCAAGAAGAGGTAATGAAAGAGCAGTGCAGAGCACCAAGCAGGTGAGTAAAAGGTAGCAATGTTCCTCCAGGCAGAGGGTGACCAGCTTGAGTGAAGCAGGTGAGTAAACAGGAACAGTAAACAGAACAGGACTTTTTATTCAGTTGTCATTCACCAGGATTTCACTAGGAAACAGACAAGAGAGCAGTATTACTAACTAAACACTAACCCATTAATCTCATTTCATAGTCAGCAGAGCTGATGGTCTGCAGCCATTGGAGGACATAGCTCCAGGGAGCATCCACAGAGGAAGCACTCTCAGGTCAGTTCAGTGATTTCACAATGATGCAATAAACTTAAGAATGACATCACTATGCAGCTCTGGTCAACTTTATAAACACTTCAGCACCAACTTTAATTAATTGTGGGCATGCTACCTGACCCAAAGATACCTGAGATGTTGATTGAACACTGGGTCTTGCTAACTTCTAAAATGCTTTGGCTTCTATATTAGGAACATTTACCTTTAGTGAGGTGTTTCTTCTGTTTTTGATGATTCCTGTTGTGACTAAGAACTTTGAAGAGAGCAGTGAGACTGAGAGAGAAAGAACCAGAAAGAACTGGTTGAGTTATGCACATTCCTGTAGCACACTCACTGTATTTGGGTTCACTAGGGTTCAGTGTTGGGTGTAACACATTCCAAAGTAATGCATTACTGTAATCACATTACATTTTTAAGTAATGCAGTAATGTAATGCGTTACTGTACTAAATTCAGTAATGACATTACCATTAAAATTATGTCATTATGTGTTACAAAGGTTCTTCAGTTATTTACATGACAGGCAGATAGAAAAAAAAACATCAAGCATGATTTTTTGTTAATCCGTACTTGTGCTACAATCAGCTAATCAGCGAAAATCATGGAGCAGTCTAAAACATTTGAGTAGTGGCGATATAGACATTATGTTTATTTTTATTGCACAATAGGAGAAGATTGTAAAGGCATGATGGCAAAGTGTAAATTGCATTCAAGAAAGAAACACCTGCATTATACTGCTAACACAACATTGGCTCTTTGCAAGGATCTGCACATACAGCATGCAAAGACATAGCTAGCAAAGAAGTCAAAGTGATGTTAAAGCTGAGTTTCTGCTGACTCCAGCCAGACCCTGAACTTCAACAGGTAACAAAGGCAGTGATGAGTAGTCGGGCTTGTAGCACTGTAGTCTCCATTTGTATGACAACTGATACAAAATTTTCAGCCTCCACATCCCTGCACACATTTGTTAGATAATTCCTTTAAATCTCTCAGGTCTAAGCCATCATAGATGCTAACCTTACCCCCATATTTTGAATAAAGGCAAAACTTTTGGGGAAAAAATGAACAGTTTTAGATGTGTGTTGTTATGATTTCCCCGGCTTTAAGTTATGGCTGGGGTTGGAGTTGTCACCTCTGACAACTTAGGGGAGAAAAGGAGGACAACTCCCAGGGTTTAAAAGGTCAAAAAGTTATTATTAATCTCTGGCTCTCTTCCACAGCATGTCTTTGTCTTCCTCCCCTCACCCCCAACCGGTCGCGGCGGATGTTCTGCCCCTCTCTGAGCCTGGTTCTGCCAGGTTTCTTTCTGTTAAAGGGGAGTTTTTCCTTCCCACTGTTGCCAAGTGCTTGCTCATAGGCAGTTGTCTGATTGTTGGGGTTTTCTCTGTATTATTGTAGGGTCATTACCTTACAATATAAAGTGCTTTAAGGTGACTGTTGTTGTGATTTAGCGCTATACAGTGACAAAGATAACCTGAGTAAATACAAAATGCAGTTTTTAAATGATGATTTCATTTATTAAGGAAAAAAAGCTATCCAAACCTACCTGGCCCTGTGTGAAAAAACAATTGCTCCCTAAACCTAATAACTGGTTGTGCCACCCTTGGCGGCAAGAACTGCAATCAAGTGTTTGTAATAACTGGCAATGAGTCTTTCACATCGCTGTGGAGGAATTTTGGCCCACTCTTCTTTGCAGAATTGTTTTATTACAGCTATATTGGAGGGTTTTACAGCATGAACGGGTTGTTTAAGGTCATGCCAAAGCATCTCAGTTGGATTTAAGTCCAGACTTCGACTAGGCCCATCCAAAACCTTCACTTTGGTTTCATTTTGGGTTTTTTGAGCCATTCAGAGGTGACTGTGTTTCAGATCAATATCCTGCAGTATAACCCAAGTGCTTTTGAGCATTAGAACATGAACTGATGGCCGGACATTCTCCTTCAGGATTTCCTGGTAGAGAGCAGAATTCATGGTTCCATCAGTTACAGCAAGTCGTCCTAAAGCAGCAAAACAGCCCCAGACCATCACACTACCACCACCACGTTTGACTGTTGGTATGATGTTCTTTTTATGAGATGCTGTGTTAGTTTGATACCAGATGTAAGAGGACTCAAACCTTCCAAAAAGTTCAGCTTTTGTCTCGTCATTCCACAATATTTTCCCAAACGTCTTGGAGATCATCAAGATGTTTTTTGGTAAATGAGAGACGAGCCTTTGTGTTGCCCAGTCTCTTTCTTATTGTTGAATCATGAGCTCTGACCTTAACTGAGACAAGTGAGGCCTGCAGTTCTTTAGATGTTGATCTGGGTTCTTTTGTGACCTCCTGGATGAGTCGTCGATGCGCACTTGGAGTAATTTTGGTAGGCCGGCCGCTCCTGGGAAGGTTCCCCACGTTCCAAGTTTTCTCCATTTGTGGATAATGGCTCTCAACGTGGTTCACAAAAATGGTCAAAAGATCCAGTTCAGTCATTCTATTCAGTGCAAGTGAGGTCTTAGCAGACAGTGATCAGGTCCATCTGCCTGTTTTGGGACACCTGTCAATCAAAGCAGCCATAACCTACTTTCAACAACTCCAGTATCCAGATGGCTGGGTGACGAAATGTTTCTCCCACTGAAAACGCTACGTCTAGATGAGCAGTATTATTTACATTAATAGAGTATTTGTAAAAAAGATTGCAAATGTGTCTGCAATGAGCGCATAAATACAGAGGAGTCCTGTTTTGAGGTCTGCAGTGGAACCCCTTTACAGCCAATATGATGAATGCTGGATAATGTGTCATAGACTGTGCCGACACATGGCTCACACAGCAGCTGAACAACATTTAGTGTTTTTACGAGAGTAACACTGAAATCCTGAGTTTATTGTATATTAGGTATCATTCTCTTCATTCCAAAACTAAAGTTAACTCTGCACCATAAAGTTGTGAGTGGTGGTTGTGAAGATGACTCATAAGCTTTTGCAGCATTATTTTTCTTCTGCAGACAGAGTGACCATCTTCTCTTAGTCTGAGGTAACAAGGTGACGAGTGAAACAGTAAGTGGGTAGGTAGGTGATTTTCCAGAGAGGATGGTTTCTACAGGGTGCTGGCTGAGAGGATGTCCAGGAAAGTACTAGGAATGATATACAAAACAAGGAATGTGAGAGACTTCACAGTGATCACCAGAATGATTCTACTTGACTAACATGTCCAGGTAGAAATGAAGGCTAAAATGCTACAAGCCTGACTGCTCATCACTGCCTTTGTTACCTATTAAAGTTCAGGCTCTGGTTGCTGGACTGAGGTCAGCTTCCACTCAGCTATAACATCACTCTGGGTTCTTTGCTTGCCTGCAAAGATCCAGTGTTGTGCTAGCAGTGTAATACGATTGTTTCTGTCCTGGACGCAGTTTGCACTTTACCATCACACGCTTGTTCTTTCATGCAATAAAAATAAAAGTAATATCCATGTTTCCACTCTTCAAAATTTGTAGACCACTCGGTTATTTTTCTCCTCCCTGCACATGAACCGAAATCCACTGATTGTGTGCAAGTGCGCATTAAGAAAAAGATATGTTTGATGTTTTTTTCATTCTATCCACCCATTGTGCAGATAACTTAAGAACCTTTGTAATGTAAGTAATGGCATAATTGTAACTTTAATGTGAATACAGTAATGTGTTACTCTGGAATGAGTTACACCCAACACTGTTAGCAGATGAGGAGTAAGTGTGCCAGCCAGAGATTCAGCAGGAACCAGTGAGTAGGTGTGCCTCTGAGAAGGCCTTTCAGCTTATTTAGACTTCTGTGGTGAATCTTTGTAGAGCCTACAATGTAACCTACGTAAGTGTTCGACATCATTGCCAGTATGTATGGTTGTGTGTGGTGGATTATGTGTTAATTACCTTGTGTCTTACATGTGGTGCCAGCCACAATAGAAATAAATAGACTTTTTTATTTCTTTTTTATAAGCCTGCAGTCAGCTGAGACTGAAGAAGTCACCAGAGGTGACGAAACGTTTCTCCCACTGAAAACGCTACGTCCAGATGAACAGATTCAGCTTTTTGGGTATCAATGAAGATGTTATTAGTTTTTGTACTGACACTGAGGAGTGCCATCTCGTAGGAGCTTATTGCAGAATAGGTAGAATTGTTTACAGTTGTTTTTCAGAGTTTTTCAGAAACAGAGTCAGAGCACACAGGCAGGAGTCACACTGTTAGAACTAGATGTAATAGTCGGGGAGGCAGGTCTGGACTGGGTGTTGCTTTGATGCATATCAGAATGAGTTAAAAGCTATAAAAATGGATACAATTAGTAGTCTAATGCTTTGTCCTTTTTCTATTAGGTTATGAATTATCTGTTTGTTACAAGCCAGTCCAAAAGCAATCAAAGTCTCAAATGAAATCATCTGCAGCAGAATAACAAGTGGTGGAGCTCAGACTTTTTGACAAAGCATTGTGTAGCACAGGGAAGACTGTATCCTAGTTGATAAAGTTTTTACAAATTAAGCTTATGCATAAGTTCAATAAGGAAGATCTGTAATTACTCATCTGCCTGCTTTTCTGGGTGTTTGGCTGCTGGTCTATTCTTTACAGTCATTTTCTTGCCTGCTTCCTCTGAGCTAATCAGCCTCCAATCTCAGAGCTCTTCTTTTGTTCTGCATTTCAGACTGTCATGCAACCTGCCTACTCCCCATCTCTGCCTCACCCTGGTCACTCAGAGCCTCATAGAAGCCTCCATCTTCATCACGGCCAGCATCTAGATTCCAGGCAATCCTGTCACCACTAGGATTCCGTTCTGCTATGATGGGTCATTGGAGTCTAATCACCAAATAGCTTAAATGAGTTCTGAATCTCAATAAATCATGTTTAATTCTTCCAAATGATCTCTCCTTATTGAAATAATGCCATTTATTCCCACATCCACAGAAACAATATTGACAGTAGGATGCCAGTCAGTGAAAGCTGGAATTAATTCCATATGGTGAACTAAATTGAGAGCCAATAGGTGCTATCACATGGGAGAGTTGAATGTCTAACAACAGAATACCACCGACAGCAGCCTGATTGTTTGAAATGAGGCTGGATGGAGCTCTCCAACCTCTGACATTAACCGCTGCTTATGGCATGTTTTTCTTTTTACACACTTATGCATGTAAACCCTAGAAATGGCTGTGGGCAACAATACGTTCTCTCCCAGGAAACAACGGGATAGTTCATTTGTACAAGCTTTTATTGTGATCTATGCTAAAGTTGAGCAACCTCTGCTTACCTTTACATGTGGTTTTCTAGCATATGTTTAATGTTATAAAAGGACATATTTCAATCAAACCATGATCTTTTGGTAACCCTAACCAATTGGTATTGGTGTCTAACTCTACTCAAACTACAAGTGTGAATGAAATTGAAAAGCTAAATGTAAAGGTGGGACCCAGATAAGATTCAAATACCTGCCGCTTGTCTGAAATTCTGGTATCTTTACATGGAGAACACATTGGAAAACTGCTGTAGATCAGCAGTTTCTAAAAAAAAAAAAAAAGCCTCACTGGCACCAACAACCACACCAATTTTAAAGTCATTAAATGATTGGTGTGTGTTTGTAGTAAAGCAAAAAGAAAAATAAATTTAAACAAAGAAAGTCTTTCAACATTGAATTCTGGTGTCTTCGAACAATCTAAAACATTTTTACAACACCAAAATCTGGTACCAGGTGAAGCTTCAACAAATACCAGAATATAATGTGGTGAGGCTCTCATGCATTTTGTATCACTTTTAAATAAAAACCCACAATTTTATTTGTAGTTTTTCTCAATATTATCCCTGCCGGGTGAGTAACGTGTTGACAGTCCTGTCTGATATTGTTTTGGGAAGTGACCTCTTTACATGTGCATGTGTTACACTTCTATGATAACTTCATTATTTTCATTGATTAACTCACAAAACACAACTTGTTTTCAGAATTTTTAAGGAAAATGTCCTAATGTTAAACCTCCTTGTTTTTCTGTCTGGCTTCCATGGTTGTCAGCTGTGTGGAGATTGTGTGTAGCTTCCATACCTCCTCCCAGTCTATTACACACATAATAATGAATACCTTACAATATAAAGCACCTTGAGGTGCATGTTGTTGTGATTTGGGGCTATAAAAATAAAACTGAATTGAATTGAATTATGCTTAAATTTTCATCCTCTTTTTCTGGCTCAAACTTGACATTTTCTAATCACTTGTGGTGGTTATAGAAACAACAGAACAATAAACATAAATCCATCCATACTTCATAATGCCAGACACACTCAGCAGCACTGAGTAAGAGACCCTGAGAGCAGAGCGGAGGTCACAGAGAAACCAGAGAGCAAAGTTTCCAGTCTGCCTTCAAACACTTTATTGGCCTTGTGTTGTGAGGAAGGTTGCTTCGGTGAAGGATTGTGGCGACTTGGAAGAAGCTAATGAGAATAAATAGTGAAATATTGTTGACGTATCAAGGTCTCTTTCAGCCACGCATGCAAGTTTTATCTGGACTGAACTGCATTTGAGTGAACTATAGGAAAACGAATCCTTTTATGTGTCTGAGAGGGAACAGCATATGGCAAATAGAGAATACATTTACTCAGAGGTTTACTCACAGAAGTCGAAAAAAAATACAGAGGAGTTTGACTTGTTATCTGCTTGCTACTGGTCATGTCCACATATATCCAACTACCGACAGAGTGCTACAAGGATAACTTTTTTGACCTGGAAGTTAGCATCACCCTAGTTCCCTCAACAAATAACCCTTTGGATTATTGCAGAAACTACACTTTGTGGTAGGGCTGAGCAATTTATAAGATTTTAATCTCATTTACCATTTTTGCATCCAACATATAAGAAAAAACAAACAAAAAAAACTCTTTAGCCCTCATTTTTCCTATGAAGCTCTCATTTTTTTCTTGTTATAAATCAACCTCACCCCTTTCCAGCAGTGTGCTTTCATCATTTTCTTTAGACTCACTGTTTAGTTCAGCTCGAGCCAAGAGCTGAACTAGAGCTGAGAAAAAGAGAAAGTTCAACCAACAAGATCCATACAGTAAGTAAAACGTTTTAAGGTTTCCATAGGTAAATGGTTGTTTGCAGCTGCCTTTGTCTCCGGGTCGTTTAGGGTCTCTCAACTGGTCTCACTCAAACAGTTGCCTACCAACTTTTTCTCACTCACACTGAGGCTGCGATGCAAAGTCTCCCAAGGCATGCTGTCATTGTTAAGTTCAGGCAGGGCCCAAGGAGCAGACTCGGAGCAGAGCTAGCAATTTGACAAACTTTAAGGAATGAACAAATAAAAAGGGAGGAGTCTAGGGAACATGACGGGGCTCAACTTAGGGGTGGTCACGGGAGCTTTATTTTAGCAGGCTGGCCCAGCGTGGAGGGAACAGAGAGTAGGGAACACTGTTCCGGAGTATTGACAGGTGGAGAGTGGGCAGGCAGAGTCTTGCTAGCGCTAGCAAACAATCTGTGACAACAAGGGCCTCATTGTCACCATGATGGCGGAGACGGTCTGGCAGAGGACTGATGCACCACCTGTCCTTGATAAGCTCGCTCGCCAGAAGGCTTAATTGCCAACAGGTCTGGAGAGTGTGACTCACCCCAGGAACTCCGCCCCAGGGTGGCAACCACACCCAGGACCAACCCAGCATTTCCACCTGCAAATGATTAAAAAGAAAAGGGGAGAAAACAAAACAAAACCCAGTCCTGCTGAAACCATAACACATGCAAGTTAGCCTCCAGGTATTCCAATGGAAATTCCTACCATGGTAATGGTGGTGAATGCAACACTCCACATAGCCCAGCAATATTCAACCCACAATGCTGCGTGTTGTTGAGACAATATGTCTAGAAGTGGTGACAGCATTCTTTAATCAAAAGTCTGTGATAAGATCCAGCAACATGTCTTTCTCAACCCAGACAGGTAAAATTGGCAATGAAAACCATCAGTTTAATCCTGCTGCCAAATCCAAACACCAACTGATGTGTTTAAGTGAGTGTGTTGCAGTACAAGATTACAATTTGTTGAGGCACCACAGTGAGAAACATCAGGCTTTCACCATAAACTCTCCTGAGGGATAAAAGAAGAGGGCTGCAAAAATGCAGACGAGACCTGCAGCACTTTTCTGGATGTTGGCAAAGTACAAAAGGTGATTCACAGATTTTGAAACTATTAAAGACTGCATGCTGGCCATCATGGATGAGGTGATAAATGATGATACTTCAAACATATATAAGGTTGAAATTCTAGCTACAGATGAATTTGAAATGCTATTAGAAGCCCTGAAGAACGCTGTATCTATATCAGTAGAAGGGTCCACACACAAAAAAAATATTGTACAATTTTGCATGTATGTCAGTTTTTTGACAGAACAAGCTTCCAAGAGGAATGGCTTGGCTTACTGCCACTGGAAAGACACACAACTTTTTTAAAACAATGGTCTGCGTGCATGTGTGCATGCTTGTGATGGATTGGGCTCATCCATGGCAGGAAAAGCGAGGGATTTTGCAGCACATTGGCACATTCTTGTACGTCAGACGATATCCTTACACTACACTGTCTATCAGATGGTTTTGTTTGCAAAACTAAGTGGGGAGGTCAAAACAACAATGTACATTGTGATAGCTACAATTAATTTTATTTGCTCAGCATCATGCTGCTGTCAGAAATGTCTGCTGAGCATCACAACTTGCTTTTTCACAATGATGTCAGGTGGCTGTCCAAAGGCAGAGCACTGGAGAGTATCTGTGATCTCAGAGAGGAGATCATAACCTTCCTCAAACAAAAAAGGCAGAAAAAACATTTGGATTGTTTACTGGACGACAAATTCATGGCTAAGGTGTGCTTTCTGAGCAATATATTCAAACACCTGAATGACCTTAATGTGGGACTGCAAGACAGAGGCAAAACTGTCACTGAGTTTGTGGAACAGATGCATCCATTCCAAGTGAAACTGAATCTTTTAATGACTGACTTGAGCACAGGCTGAATGCTGCATTTTATGATGTGCCTCAAATGCATCTTATCCCTGGCACAAATCATAGATGTGATGACAGATTTCATTGCAAGGTTTAAACAGAACTTTTCTGGTCGATTAGATGGCCTTGTATCAGCATATTATGTAACAAAGCCATGTCTAATCATATGTGGTGATTTTAAACTATCCTGGATTCCCTCAGTGTGCAGTAGTAGATGGATTCATGTGTGTAACAGTTGTCACTTGTTATGAGTTTGTGCACTGATTGCTTTGATAGGATTGCTCATTTTTTATTATGTTAAATACATTTTGCCTAGGTCTGATCTTCTTTTGCTGCTCCCTTTAGGGGTCACCACAGCGGATCATCTGCTTCCATCTCACCGTATCCTTAGCATCCTCTCCTGTCACACCAACCCTCTGCATGTCTATCAACTTTCTATGTAGTCTTACTCCAAACCAAGCCTTGCTTCTCTAACTTTGTCTCCAAACCGCACAACCTGAGCGGTCTCTATGATATTCTTGCTAAAAATCTTAGCATCTTCAACTCTGCCACCTTCAGCTCTGCCTCCTGTCTTTTTGTCAGGGCCACCATCTCCAAATCATACATCATAGAAGATCTCACTACCATCTTGTAAACCTTCCCTTTCACCCTTGCTGCTATCCTTCTGTCACAAATCACCCCTGACATTCATCTCCTTCCACTCCATCCTGCCTACACTCTCTTCTTCACCTCTCTTGTGCACTTTCTGTTGCTTTGGATGGTTGACCCCCAGACTCACCCACTTTCAGTACCTCTGTTCCTTGCAGCTTCCCTGTTACACCTATCTCCCTCTCATGCACACATATGTATTCTGTCTTGCTTTAATTAACTTTTTTTCCTCCTCTCTCCAGAGCATACCTCCACTTCTCCAGGCTCTCTTCCACCTACTCCCTACTCTCACTATAGATCACAATGTCATCTGCAGACATCATAGTCCAAAGAGACTCCTTTCTGACCTCATCTGTAAACCTGTCCATCACCATTACAAAAAAAGAAGGGGCTCAGAGCCGATCCCACCCCTACCTTGAGCCCATCTGTCACTCCCACCGCACACCTCATCACTGTCCTGCACCAGCCTCACATACTTCTCTTCCACTTCTGACTTCCTAATGCAGTGCCACAGTTCCTGTCTTGGTACCCTATCACTTGCTTTCTCTAGATCCACAAAGACACAGTGCAACTCCTTCTGACCTTCTCTATACTTCTACATCAACTCTCTCAAAGCAAACACAGCATCTGTAGTGTTCTTTCTTGGCATGAAGCTATACTCCTGCTCAGTGAGCGTCATCTCTCTCCTTAATTTAATGCTTCGACAACTCTTTCCCATAGCTTATGATATGGCTCAATAACTTTATCCCTCTGTAGTTCCTTCTTTCCATCATATCAGCCAGCTCTCTCCCTTTACCAGTCATTTAAAGTCCCTACTCTCACCTCCACACTCCTGCCTTGCCTTTGTTTTCAGTTCCTTCAAACACACCCTCCCCATTCCTCTTCCTTTGTCTTGGGCCATCAGGAGCACAGTTTCCATCAGCACTGGAGGTGGTTGTACTTAACCTGGGCTCGACTGAACCCTCCCCATTAATCCGGGCTTGGGACCAGGCAAAAGACAAAAGAAAAAGAGGGAGCATGTAATGTTAAAAAAAAACAAAGAAACAGTTCTCGGGGTCTGCCCGGCCATGGGGCTAGACAGAGGAGATGTAGCAGTTCTGGAAGCCAGCCAGGCCACAGGGCAAGATTTAGGGGCAGAGGCCAGCGGCGGGGATGAAGCAACGCTGGGGGCCAGCCAGGAGGCCAGCAGCAGAGAGAGCAACTGAGGCAGCTTGGCTGGGGAAGCTGATGGCTGAGGTGATAGGACTCCTCAGGACACAGAGGAAGAAGCCAGCAGGCATTCTTCATTGCCAGCTGAACTTTAAAACAAGATAAGGGTATTTAAAGTTTTAATGTACAGTACACACAGTACTCTTTTATAATTATACCTTGTTCTATAAATACATACTTTTATGAAAGTGATATGTTCATGCAGCAGCTTTCCCTTCTGAATACCCACAGGAAGAGTCTCAGAGTTTTACCAAACCAATCACTAGAGAAACAAAAGGTAACACAAACCTAAACTTAAACTCCAACTAGAATCTAGGGACTAAGAATGCAAAGACAAAACACCAGGAAACATGCAACTAAATCTGACTACTAACTAAGATGAACACAGAAAAGACTAAAAGGAAAATACTGAAGGAACTAAATAAATAAAACTCCACAACTGTCACTAGTAAGTGAAACTCGGGAAAAAAAATAGAGATCAAACTAAACTACATACTATGGATTTAAGAAACCATAAGAAAACCAAACATAGTATAAAAAACCCCAAAAAGAAACCAAGATTTCTAACTTCTAACAAGGAACTAAAATACATAACAGCTCTGCAAATAGTAAACTGGGAACTAACTAAGAATATAGACATACAAAGGAACCAATCAAAAATATAACCTGTACAACCTCAATAATAATATCAATAACATAACCTAAATAACCTATACAAAACTCAAATGCCAGAATAAAAATATACAGTGGACACAAGAAACCAAATGTAAATAACACTAACACGAGGTTTCAAAAGTAACAGGAACAAAAGTCAAACATGAACCATACTAAAAAACAAATGCACCATGGAGTCCACAAAACTCAAAACCCAGGATCCCAGAACCAGAGATCATGACACAAACACACAGACAACCAAAGCCTCAAACCTTTTTGTTCCTCCAGGGATCCTCTTTTTGACTGTAGCTACTTGTAGAGGTAATTGAAGAAGACTTATTTATCTGGAATGTACCGTTCTAAAAGGGACACATCTATAGCCTTCTCCAGCTAGATCTCAGGTTTTTTAGCATGAAGGCTGCAAGGAGAATGACTCTGTGACCTTCTCCTTGGCATAGCTAATTAAAGTTTTAACCATCTGAGGTGCAAGTCATTAGTAACCCATCAGTATAGGACGACTTCACTGCATTGAGGGGCGAGTGGATGGGACCATGTACTGTAAAATACTGGACGAGAAGCTCCTTCCCTCAGAACACTGAAGGGAGAATAGATGTGTGATATGTGCAGAAAATTCAGACCATGACCTGAAAATGTAGCTATTCCCCAGTAAGAAATATGTAAAATACTTAAACCAGACTCCATTTATTTTTGTGTTTTCCTTCACATAGATAAAGTAATTTTGAGCATAATTTGATGCATAAAAGGAACAAATTGTTCCATAAAAGTTCACAAAAGAATGGAGAAAATGAAGAGTCTGATGCTCAGGTTTTTCCTGAGGGAAGACCCAGATACCCACAGTTCCATTTGTGTACACATAATCTCCCTCTCACTCCTTGTGTTACTCCTCAAGCATAGGACTTCTACCAGAGGTCCTAGACTTTTTCCTTTTAATTTCATTTCAACAAGTCCTACTTTTCAATGCTGAGTGCAAAGGCCTAAAGTACCAATTGTGTAGGCAGACTGCCTTGACTTATCTTGCACAGGAAGAGCAGTACACAAACTCTTCTTTTTGTTTCCTATGATTGTCTCATTTCTACTTGTATTTGCTGAGGAAAGAGAGCTCATAGATTTTATTTTCCTTGTCTGGCAAGATGCTTTTTTTTTTTTTTTTTTTTTTTTTTTTTTTTTTTTTTTTTTTTTTTTTTTTTTTTTTTTTTTTAAT
>VUQS01075512.1:0-14430 GCA_015108495.1 Heterochromis multidens
TCAATGGTTCCGGCTTCTTTTGTTTCCATTTTCTTTCTTTTGTCATAGTAAACAAAGTGTTTTGAGGTTTTGGAGCTCTAGTTGAACAAAACAATTTATAAGTATGCCAGCTTGATATGACTGTCTATGTCTGTTTTCTCTATTTTATATATGGACTACAAAAACAGGACAATGTTTACAATGTTTAAAATGTGTTGTCTTGTACATTGTCCTCCATTGTTGTAGTCCATTGATGAAATAAAGGAAAAGGAGATATGTGTTTGTACTTTTTCCTGTGTCCTGTCTTATCAGACAGGACAAAGTTTACTCTTTTAGCACTCTTTTAGTACTATTTTTCTTCTTTCAGATATTAGACTTGGTACTGTATGTACTGGCACATATCAATGACCTCAGCAAAAGTATCCCTCAAGATCTGTGGGATGGAGTATCATTTAAAAAAAAGAAAAAAAAAGAAAAAGTGCTGAACACTGCCAATGAAATATTCAGTTGCTGGAACATACCATCTACACATGATGGGGCGGCTCTGGTGGTGCCTGCCACTTGCCCGGGAAAGCAGGAGCACTTCACAGTTTGTGACCGCTCCTCAATTTTGTTCTTGTTGCAGCAGCGGTGCAACGCCACCACCTCGCAGGTGCCTGTTCGGACATGGTGGGCTGCTGGAGAAATGATAGAAAAAGTCAGTGCTCGGTGAATGATTCACTGTAGTTTGAATACTCATTTACAACTACACTACCAGCCTTGGATTGAATCCCAAGATAATATCTCTCATTGGTCTTTCATCTGTGGAAAAGATTAGCCTGAAACCACTAATTTTCTTAAAAGAGTCATTTATCACAGCCTTCTCTCTTTATATGCATAGTAACATTCTATAAATTTGTATGACTCACAACTGACCGCTTTAAGAAGAAGCAAAGGCCAACATATCCTATATACTGTATCTGCATATCATATAATGTACCCAGTCTCCCTAACACCCGATATTCATCTTTCTAAGGCAGGCTATTTGTGGAATATCAAACATATAGGACTTGAGATCTTACAAGTATTATACCGTACACACACACACACACACACACACACTGCTCTCTTCTGAACTCAGAAGTTCTGTTTTTTTTCCTGAGGAGCCAGTGTGCATCTGGCCCCACTCAGCAATCAGCCACCAAACAGTATAACGGCTGGGTAAGAGCTACTTGGTCAGTTAGTGTGAACCAGCCCCAAAAGTGGAGAGCCGTAGTGGCGTGCTTTGTTTGAGATTCTGACCTTGAGACTAGTGTTGTTTTGGCACTGCTAGTGAGTAGTTTGGGTTTGCTGGCAGCAGAAGTGTTTTTCTTTCGTTTAACCATCTCTTTTCCCTTTTAGGATATTTAGTTTTCTAATATAGCAGCATAGACATCTTTTTTGTTGGGTCCTTTGTAATAAAATCCTATAATTAATACAAACTACCCTAGCCCTTGTTTGCGGACATAACAATGTAAAAGTAAATTCACATACAACATCTTTAGTAGAAATGTGTAATATCAAACTTAGATGACTTGGACAGCCATTAATGAAAGAAAAATCTTGCAAGTACTGAATAAAAAGCTGACAAGACATATAAGTATGAGAAAAAATGTCACATGCGAAATACTAGTAATAATAAAAACATAGACAGTATAAAAGGTGGACATGCTTCTTGGTCTGAAAAATGAAGCCAACAGGAAGTGCCTTAAGCCTGCATTCTTTTTAATGCAGGCTTTTCTGTGTGACTTTATCAGACTTCCTCATTGTGGAGGAATTATGTCGCACTCTTCTTTACAATGTTGCTTCATTTCATTGAGGTTTGCAGGCATTCATTTATGCAGAGCTTTCTTAAGATCTCATTACAGCATTTCAGTTGGGTTGAGGTCTGGACTTTGACTGGGACATTGTAACACCTTGATTCTTTTCTTTTTCATCCATTCTATTGTAGATTTGATGACCAGTGTGTTTGGGATCATTGTCCTGTTGCATGACTCAGTTTGGGCCAAGCTTTAGCTGTCAGACAGATGACCTCACATTTGACTCTAGAATACTTTGGTATACTGAGTTCCTGGTCGACTCGATGACTGTAAAGTGCTCAGATACTGTGGGTGCAAAACAAGCCCAAATAATCACCCCACCACCGTGCCTGACACTTGGTATGAGGTGTTTGTGCTGATATGCTGTGTTTGGTTTTCACCAAATGTGGCGCTGTGCATTGTGGTCAAACATCCCCACTTTGATCTTGTCTGTCCAAAGTTCCAGAAGTCTTATGGTTTGTTCAGATGCAACTTTGCAAACTTAAGCGGTGCAAAGTTAAGATTAGATAACCCTAATGGTCATAGTCCTTTTAAGACCATTATGTAATACTTAAATTTAGCTTTGGAGGCAGATTGTTGAAAATATAGTACTAGCTCTTTACAGAGCATAATAAGGTGACCAATCAGACTCTGGTGTTATAAACACCATTAATAAAATTCTAATTATTGCATGTAAAAATAGAAAATGGCACTGTTTTTATGAAGAGTTACTCAAGTATGATGCTGTTCTAGATTTCTCCCAGCAAGCAGCATTCTTTCAAAACAAAAAACAAACAAACAAAATAAAAAATCTGATATGTGAAGGCGAAAGTGCAGCGCTGCAGTATGTGGAGCCAATTTTCAGATCACGCTCTATTGTCTGAATTATTTAGAGCCCGAGCTGCTCCATCCTCTTTTAATTGCTTGTGACATTTTCATGAGGTGTCCTTCTGCTGAGATACACACTGCTGCTGCTGCGGTAAACAGTAAATCTGAAATGACTGCATGAAACTGGTCCTAACAGTCTGTACTCTAGCAACTCAACTAAGCCTAGTTAATTTCATTTTCACTTCAGCGTGTTATATCTATGGACAGCAACAGTTTTCAGCTGCTATAACAGGCAACTACAGACGCTAAAGTTAATAGAATCAGCTGCTTTGCTGAGACTGAATGATATTAAATCTGACAATACTCAACACAAAAGCGGCTCTGGGATGTATATGTTATCTTATTTGAGCTGTCGAACTCAGAAAATATGACTTTTACATTAAAATGAACTGAGGCGCTGATATTTGTTGCACCATGTTTTGGGTTATCTAGTCTCTACAATGGGATATCATCAAATATTTCACACATACTATGCATGTTATCACCAGGTAGAAAAAGCGAAGAAACAAAAACACAGTAAGGGGAAGTCCTTTTTGTTTATGCACTCTTTCGCAACGTGTGATAGTGTGTCTGCTCTAATAATCCCCACCATCCTTTCCCAAATCACAAATAATGCAGGTAGCCACCCAAAAGTAGTGGGATGCCTATGCATGCTCTTCTGCCAAACAAGAAAAAAGATATGAAAGACAAACACACAGTAAGCTGAGCTGCTTTAGGTCTTTGTGCTGCCAGTAGCTTCATACTGAGAAGCAATGGTGTTTCTGATGGATTTGGAGTTCTTTTTGGATGCCTGCTCAGCGCACACTGCCAGCAGATACAGAGAAAAGCATTTCACTCAGGAATCATTCAGTCCTCCTCACACAGAGTCCATCTTTTAGCCTGCTGTGCCACGTTGTGACAGAGAGGATCCCTCCGGCTCCGGATACACCACAGCTGCTGTAGCCGCGGTTGGGTTTTTAAATTCGTCCTTCAAAATTTTATAACACCAGCATGATGCCATGAAATTTAGATAACAGGATGCAGGGACACCCTGATGGCTAAACATGCCATGTAACTGCAACATCTCCAGTTTGATGCTGGCTGGGGACCTTCGTTGCTTGTTGTAGCCTTTTCTCTTGCTCCATATGTCCTGTCTGCATCTCAACTGTGGTTCTATCCAAAAATGCGCAAAAATGAAGACAGCCATGCATAAAAACTAGACAAGTGTTTTGGAGAAAGACGCTGGAAATTATAAATACTTATAAGGTACACAGTAAACAGTACTTCTTCTGTGCAGACACAGTTTTGGAACTGAGATGACTGAGATACACAAGGGAGGTTTGTTTCCCAATTACAGCATGAAGAGAAATTAATTTAGGCTATACTAACAGCAGGGATATGCTGGGAAATGATGGATAGCAAGGCAAGACCAAGAATGAGTAAGGGGCACCCACAGGAAATCAAAAAATGCAAGTGGAAATAAATACCAAACCACACCCTTTAAATATATGTTGAAAATTCAGCCAGTTATAATGATTTGAGTTGTGGGCAAACTTGTCTTCATGAGCATTCTGGAAACTGGTGCCGCCCTGTAGCACTTTGAAGTTTGAAGCACAAAACTTAGCTGTGAGGAAAACGAGTACACAAAATGCAATCCAGGTAAAATAGTAAATATGTTTATTCTACCAAGAAGAAGAATATCTCACACACACTCTTGTTTTGAGGTCAGTTGAGTTAGGGAATGGTAGGCAGTGGACCAAACCCCACCAAAATATGTGGTTTATTGTTTAGCAAAATGTAAAATAGTCACAAACAAAAAAGCACTCTATTTGTTTGTGTTTATGGACACAAGTTGTCACATTTTTCCATGACAGCACTAATTTATTTCAATAGGAGATATATTTCGTGTCGGCAGCACAAGTCGGAATGCGCCACCATTGCAAACAAGAAAACAAAGCTATAAAAGACGGGACAACCACTATATTTCATCCCAAACCATGATGTTTTTCTAAACATAACCAAGTCATTTTTAGTGCCTAAACATAACCAAGTAACATTCTGAATTAACAACATATTTTAAAAAATTACAGTTCCAAATGTGTGAAAATCTGTGACGTGTATTAGGTGTATTGAACTGTTGTCTCTAGTGTGAGAAAAATGATTCTCTTCACCACCTGCCCTTCCAATCTCCAAAGTGGAAAATATTCATTCATTCATTTATTTTATGTAAATGGACATGAAATAGTACATATGAGACCAGTCTGATGAAAAATTGTGTTCAGGGACACGAAAATAATGTTGGGAAATTTGTATTCAGGAACAGGAGTGTAGTAGTGTCACACTGTAGTCTGGGAAATGTGTCGCCATGAAACACATCAAACCACACTCACTGTGTTCCCTCTGGGTCTTAATGAGCTCACTAAGCTCGTCCATCTTATTGTCCAAGGACCTCACATTCCCCATGATAATCGCTGGAACAGCTCAAGCACCGAAACCCCGTTGTTTCCTCTGTAGCTCCTCTGGGATTACAGGCCTCACTCCAGGCAGTAGAACTGTCAGCACGATCAGCTGAAGACTCTCTTTTGCCAAGAGCGTAATGTATGGAAAAAACAAAAATTGCAAAATTGGCTTGCTAAACAAACCATAGCAATTTCACCTTTGCATAAAATATAATGAGCAAGAAAAATCAATTTTATCAGGTGATACACTTATTAAAATAAGAAAAGACAAGTGGTGCTGCCACTCAGCACAGTGCCAGGAAAAAAAGAAACCTATATATCATAAAATGATATAATATTATGGATGCTAGAAATAATTTTTCAAACTTTCTGCCACTGTCACTGTACTGCTAACAAAGATGTGCAATGTTGTCCCAGTGGATTGTTTAATACCAGTCCATTTCAATACATTTGTATTTGAGGATAATCTAATGCAGAGCAAATCCAGTTACAAAGAAAGGCCTTCTGGCATTTTACATTATCTTGCCTGCAGGAAAAGAAGACAATCCTGTGCAGTAAAGATGGGAAACACACAAACTAAGAAAGTGATTTGTCCTATCTGTTTACAAGAATTGAATATATTTTATTTTAGTATTTTAAAATCAAGAATTATCAGACAATGTAATTTTGGCATAAACTATATTATCGAGAGGAAGCTAGAAATCTGAACCCTGCTGGAAATTTCTGGAGGCAGAGTGAGCAGTCTGGTGCTAAGTTGGGAATCACATCTGTAGGGGTAAACACAACCCCCTGGTGGTACAAAAACTCAGCTAAAACATTCATGGCATTCATCCAGAATTAAAAAATATATATGCACATCAATAATCTCACCAAGAAAAGAATGAGACTATGGATATTTTTATGGCAAATTTTAACATTTAACAAACCTTGCTGAAATGTTAAGGTAAGGTAACTTTTTTTTTTTATTTATTATAGCTGCAGTAGAGCAGCAACTGTAATGTTTTAGAATAAAATTGACACAGTGAGTGCAATTTAAGTGCTTACTTTGATGAGGCTACACATTGGACATGATGCTTGATATGCATTTCAGCTAATGCTTCACCCTTTCTACCTTCAGTACAATGTGCTGCACATACCACTGAAAAAATTAGTCACATGAGACATTATTTCTCACATCTGGCATGTTAAAGCCCGGAGGCCAATATTTGCTCTTTTGTCATTCTCACACAACTCTGAGCTCTGAAACCCAGTGACTGGATGTGTTCTCAGCATGAAATCTCTGCCCTAATGTTCCTATCACCCACCATAGTATGTATACACCAGTTTTAGACTGATCAATAATTATGCAGCTATATAATCTGACAGTGAATAGGAGGCTCTAAATGTACCACATCTGCACTTAAAAGTCAAAACTGACACATTTTTACTTAAATAAAGAAATTTCCTAAACTGTTACTTAAGCACTTAGTAGATTTTTCATCCTAAATCCAAATACAATTAAGCTGTCCTTTGAATGGGTAATAATAACATCCTAGTCATATATAGCCTGCCTCTTGGCAAAAATTACTGTTATATCTGATGATTGTTCAAAGGACGTAGATCAGTACCAGTGACTCACATGTTTCTTATTATGTGCCATCTAAGTGACATGAATTTAAACAAACCCTTTATCCAAAAGCTCTAATTTTATATTCCAGTGCATTATTAAAAATGAAGGATCAAATGTCTGAAATGAACTGAAACATTTTTATAAATTATCGCTTTTGCTGTATCTTTCTCCTCTACTCTCTCACCTCTACTTTATCGCTGTCCTTTACTTTCTGTCATTTCTTTTTCAAAGCACCCTTCTGTTACTGATCACAGTGCAGTCACGAATAGGAATGTAACCCACAACTCTGATCGTCTTTTCTGATGCTTGCCCTCTTAGGCTTTAAAATACCTAAGATGGAACATGTTTATAGGGCTGACCTCTGAAAGTCAGTGCTTTGAAGCCTTAGTCGGAGATCCCCTATTCGAGTCCAATTCTTTGAGCATTGATTTATCCACATGGCAGCATGCAATGAGCTCATGGTCAACCAATGAAAGAAGTTAATTCTCACGTGGAGTGATTTTCTTGCTATTGACTGAGCCAATCTCTGTAAAAACATGGCCTTGTGAGTTATGTGAGCAATATATACTCAATGGCCACTTTAGTAGGTACACCAGTCCAACTTCTTGTTAACGCAAATATCTAATCAGCCAGTTACATGGCATCAACTCAGTGCATTTAGGCATATAGACATGGTCAAGATGACCTGCTGAAGTTCAAACCATACATCAGAATGGGGAAGAAAGGTGATTTAAGTGACTTTGAACATGGCATAGTTGTTGGTGCCAGATGGGCTGGTCTAGGGAATTTCAGAACCATCTCTAGGGTTTACAGAGAATGGAAAGAGAAACTATCCAGTAAGCAGCAGTTCTCTGGATGAAAATGCCTTGTGAGAGGTCAGAGGAGAATGGCCAGAATGCTTCAAGCTGATAGGAAGGCATCAGTAACTCAAATAACCACTTTTTACAACCAAGGTATGCAGAAGAGCATCTCTGAACGCACAGCCCATCTGCTTCAAATTTTGATGTTTTGTGCATTCAGAGATGCTCTTCTGCATATTTTAGTTGGACCCCCTAAAGCCAAAAGGGGGTCCAACCCAGTAATATAAAGGTGGAAAGTGGCCAGTGAGTGTAGATCCACTGTTGTGGTAAATATTGTTATCATCATAATTGTTAGCATATCATCAAGGACAACTCCCACCCTGGCTCTGATCTGTTTGACCTGTTGCCTACAGGTGAATTACAACAAGGACAAACAGATTCAAGAACAGCCATAACCACTCTAAACTCACACATGCACTGACTACACAGTCTACAATATCATTACTCTCAGGTTCCAACATCCATTACCCACTGCACATGATCATCTTTATTGTGCAATATTTTCAGATTATGTGCAATAACCTAATAGTGCAATAGTTATTTATTTATTTCCATATGTGTATATAGCATCTGTTTATCTGTTTATTTACTTGTTTATCTGTTTATTTATTTGTTTCTCAAGCTGTTTTTGAAAAAAATTTTTGCACTATTTGTTTATCTGTTTATTATCTTCATCTTTATATTTATCTGTTTACCTGTTTTTTTTGTTTTGTTTTTTTTTACACTATTTGTTTATCTGTTTATTTACTGCTTCTCAAGCTGTCTTTGTGCCCAACATATATGTGTGCACTGAAGGAGTTGCTTTTAATCTCATTGTACATGCGTATAGTGACAATAATAAAAGGCATTCTATATAGCCATAGCTAGGTGCAGCACGATAGGGATGGAAAAGGTATTGTCATCAGCCATAAAATGTCCAGATATGCCTAAGTTTTGGTGAAACATCTATCTAAATGTACACCGCGTTTGCTGTCCTGTAAGAAAGGAAATAAAGATCTAGTTCATTCTTATAACAGACTATAACAAGTAAACAACAGACATTTAGGAAGACTCACTTTTTCTCTGTCTGGGAGAGAGTTAAAATTATTATTAGGTTAAAGACTGGAAACAGTTACCAACTAACCTAATCCTTCTATATATCATCATACTAAAACCTTAAAACGTGTTATATCAAGTTTTTTTCTCACTCCCAATTTGTCACAGTGACGCTTTTCGTCTTATTTGAACGCAAATGGTGTCCTCTTAGAATTATTTTGCAAGGTATAAGAATACCCCTTTGCTGCTAATTTTCAACATGAGGAACAACAAAAACTTCCAAAAGTTTAGGCATGAAAAGGTTTAGGGGAAAAAGTTGAAAGTTAAAAAACACCATTTTGCAACATAAAGCACACACTGAAAGGAAAACATCATCCATCTGCAACAAGCTTCCTTGTTTGCCATGGTTACACATCCTTGGTCTCACTGCATCTATTTCAAACAGTAAGAGACGCCTGTTGAACTCTATCGGACTGCCCTGCATGTTGAAATATTACGCTGAAGGGAATTCCCAGACCCAGTTGTTTTCTCATCTGCACAAGAAACAAAATATAAAAACAATCTGTCACTGTGAAGGTACCAGTGAACAGATGAAGTTGCTGCTTGTGGCGGAGTAGTCAGGTCTTTCAATCCTGAGAACTATCTCCAACATCATCTCCCAACACTTGATGCTGCCCAAGCATTTGCTCCTTCAAGAAGATCCTTTGAACCAAAGCTGTTTCAATATGGAGGGATGGGCTTTTTCTCTCTGTGCAGTGCTGAAATTACTTTGCTCAAGAAGCTTTTATACATTGGTCTCTGGAGACAGAAAGGAAACTGCAAATGCATGCTTACTCTGTATCATTCATGAAGCTGTTGTGAATGATAATGTAATCATTGCTTTGCTTTATATGCTGCATTGTGTGCAGCCAGAAACACTGCCTCACATACAGAGAAAATGCCTTTAACAATGAGCTCACCGAGTGTGATTCCCTCTTTACAAACCCACATAATGAGAAGTGGAAGTGTTATTCTATTTATTACTTTGTTCATAACCATTTGAGCAGTGACACGTGACAGGCTACTTTATATGAGGCAAAATCTTGTAACCATGTTCACAAATTTGATTCAGGACACTGAACTCAATGCAGATGAGAATATGGTTTGTTTGTTATGTTTAATATAGGGGTCCAGTAGTGTCTCTGAGTGTTAGTTACTGCTCTCTCAAGGGTGCGAGAAATGTTTTCCTTTCTTGGCAGGATGCTTATTATCCAACATATAAATCTTTTTTATTACAAAGAGCAGAAAGTGCAAGGTGCAGAGCAAGCAACAATCTTTGATGCCTATAACACGGAATGTAAGCCAGACGTGGAGGTCATACCTCAGTGTAACATTTACAGTGGTGTAGAAGGCACCTTAGTTATACTGCAAACTGAATCTTCACCTGTACCAGTTCAGTGCTACCTGAGTGCTGCTAACATCTAAAAATACTGAGTATAAACCTTCAGAAATATTTCACTCCTCTCAGGTTCAAGTTCCACTTACCAACCTGTGTGCTTTGATTCTCACTAAGTGGTTTCCCATTGTGGACACTGGAATTCAAGGCTGTAATGTGTCTGCAGGGATCACGCCAGCACAATTTGAAGGTCAGAATTTAAGCTCTCTACAACCCACTTGGGTGACCACAAGCACTGGGTGCAGAGATGGCGATGCAATATAAAAATCAGGTAGAGATGCCTTCCTACTGTTTTTCTGATAAAATTCTTCAACTCCCAAAGTTGTTTTTCACATTACTGATTGATTAGGTGTTCAGCTTCACTGAGGATTAACTCTTACAAAGCAGGCAGTGCCGTAGTACTTCAAGGTTATACTCTGCGAATGATTGGTGGCTCATGGTGAATTTTTCTTTAGCCATTTCTTAAAGGTTTTGCAACATTATAAATTTTAATCTTTGTTTCAAACATTAAATGTTATATCATATCATCTATTACTGTTAATATCAACAACAAATACAGAATTTTCCATTTATGTAAACATCATGTATCAAAGACACATGTCCAGCCCTTGTGATAGACCAAGCCACTAGTAGAAATGTGGGAAAAACAAAAAAACATGAGTTACGTGTACAGTATGATGCGTTTAAATTGTAGATAGACCTCCAGAGTCAGTTATAAAAATTCATACCATTTAACTGTTTCTTTATGTAAAAAATGAAGCTAGAGCCATGAGCTGGTTAGCTTAGATTGACTGACACTAGAACCTAGCCTAGCCTGGTTGAGTTCAGAGACTATTTGTGTTTCAACTGCATTTACCTCCTGGAATCAGTGTCAGTAAGGCTGCAAGAAATATACTCTATGACATTTTACCCTTTTTTGTATAGATTAAATGAAATAACATAGTCAACTGTGTAATTTGGTAGACTGTGTTACTTTATACTTAATATAATAAAGGCAGTATGATAAGAGGTGCACCTCATTTCAATTTATCTATATTCAATTTTGTGCAATATATTGGGATATTTATATATTAGAGTTATTTGTATTATTAGAGCTATTTGTAATATTTTGTAATTTTGTAATATATTGTATTATTTAATTTTGGTATTTAAACTTGTTAATTACTGTTCTTACTGTCCTGGAGCAACTGTGACAACATAATTTCCTCTGGGATTAATAAAGTATTCTGATTCTGATTCTGATGATTTTGGACAAAGCCAGGAAATCATTTACCATAGTTTAAAGCTAACTAGCCATTGACTTAGCTTCCAATTACCATGCAGACAGTAAGGTTATATCCAACAACTCCCTCAGACTTGTACAAATTACTTCCGTTATTTAATGTAAGATGCATTACTGTAAGATCTGTGGTTATTTTAATGCATACATATATTTACACATATATCTACATATATTTATATATTTACACTATTTATATTTTACACTATCAAAAAACACAAAAGGCAAAAGGGTAAAAACAACAGAGAACCAGATAAATTTAGAAGCCGGTCTATACACAGTCAATTATAGTAGATGCTAATTAAAATAAATCGGATGTCCCCACAACTTTAGAGCCCAGCCAGCCTGCCCGACTCCTTCCTCTGCTCAATAAAGGACAAGCACAAAGGTGAATGGAATGACCAGAGACACTTATTAAGTTTGTGTTGTAAACATCCACTGTTGTAAAGGACAGACTCCTCTGTAGCAAGCTGATTTGACAGGAGAGTGCAAAGGCAAACCTTCTTTTTAATAAATCAGAGCAGAAAATAAACCAAATTTACATAACTGTCAGAGAGCAGCACGTTTGATGGTGCAGTCATGATCCTGTCTTTGCTGACACAAACTGGTTATCTAAAGAAGCAAAACCTCATATGTGCATTATTAAATCAGCTTGTCGTCTTGTTGAAATGAAATAAATTTGTCCCTCCTGTCAGTGAGTGAGCTGAGGTTCCTCCTTCTTCTTCCTGGCTGCTCTATGAAAATTCGGATGGTGTCTCTTTTGGACATGCTCTGGCTTCGTTTTATCTCTTGAATGATAACAGGTTTACAGCAACACAAATAACACCCAGGGGAAATTAGGGGGCGGCGGTGGCTATCAGGGTGAAATTGACCACGTGCAAGATTATTCTGATCTACTTCCTGCTGAAATGATGAGCACCTTGAATGGGGATGGCTGCCAATCAAAGCCACTCACATCAAAGTGCTGCACTCCAATGTAATTGGTGGACAAAGAGGAGAGAGGTATGTGCAATTTCTGTCATGCTCACAAATGGACATCCTGTCTGGCAGCAGAACTGCCTGCACACCACCAATTACCTGAGGCTGTGCATTGTCAGTGGGACTCCCAGTGATGAAACATGTGGGTTGGTCTCTGCTTGTAATGTTGCTGAGTTGTCATAATTGATCTCTGCGGGTTTACTAGTGACGACTCAACAACACTTTTAATTAGGCAAGGGGAGACAAGTTTGACTCATACAACCAAAGTAGCCGTTTCAATCCAATTACTCCATCGTTTACCACTGTGAAATTTTATTTGTGATGCAGAATGGTGACAAATTCCTTTCGTAACATCTCGCATGAGAAGTGGCAGCCTATGTGGCAGCACTCCTCAGTGCATTTGTTCTGTGTGCCGCCTTGCATTTGTCACTCTGTTTTGGGAAAATCAAACAAGCCTCTGTGGGTCTCAATGGCTCCCAAAGAGCTGAGTGAATGGATGTAATGACACTAAACAAACTTATAGAGAGAAGACAGTTATTTATATCTTAGTGTAGGGAGATACATTATGCGGAGCCTCTTTAGGCCACTTGATAAATCACACAGAACACATGATGGGACTGAGACACCTAATAAAAACCTCAGTCTCTGGATCAGTTCTCTCATTTTTTGAACCTACTCCAGAAGGACGTGAATTGACTGATGTCATTATTCTGCTACTTTCTTTCTTCTACCAATAGCAGTACACATACCTTACAGATACAGTATGTCAGTTTTCAAGATATGAAGACCATGACTCAATCTGTAAAAAAAGTTGTACAATGTTTTCTGTGGCTCTGCAGGAGCTTTGTGAAATGTAACAATTTAACCCCTGATGATGTTTTCATTGTCTGAGGTAGAATCCTGACTCTACTGTTCTATTACAACAGTAAGCCAGAGTTAAAAATACTGCCGGTCACTAGTGCTACCCCTCAGCCTCCTAGTAGGTGCACCTATGGTATAAATTTGACAATCCTTGGTGACTTCTTTCTTGAGTTATCACATTCACAAGATTTTCAGAAAACTTGACCTCTGACCTTAACCTTGAGGTCAAGATCACTGAGATTCAAGCTTGTGCGAGATGTTTAGTAGATAAGAATAAAAATAAGAAGAATAAAAATAACTTTATTGATCCCAAAGGGAAATTCGTATGTCTGACATAGCTCATCTGCTAGTTGTATGAGAATTGTATAGCCTGATGGCTGTGGGTGCGAATGATTCTCTGTAGAGAGGAGTCTTCTAGTTGTGGTCTGATCTGCCAAGTGGTGGTAAGGCAGTAGCTCTGTAAGCGTCTTTGACATTGGTGTACAGCAGATCAAGGGTTTTATTTTCTCTGGTAGGACAGTCAACAAATTGTGTGAATCCAGTCAGGTGGGAGGAGAGGGAAACATGATTGAAGTCTCCTGATATTATGAAGAGTGCCTCTGGATGTTTAGTTTGTATCCTAGCAACAGTTTCATGGAGAACTTCACATGGAGCTTCAGCTGTTGCTTTGGGTGGAATGTGAACAAGTATTGTTGTGATATGACTGAACTCTCCTGGCACAGAACATGGCTGCATACCAATTGCCAACAACTCAACATCAGCACAACTTCTTTCCCGCCAGCAGTTTCAGCATCTCCGCCCAACCGCATGAGGGTGAAACCAAGCAGATCCACACTGGAGTCCGAGATGTTTTGGTTCAACCATGCTTCAGCAAAACACATGAGACTGCACGCATGGCATACCTTCCGAGTCTTCACCGATATCCCCAGCTCATCACCTCTGCTGGGCAGAGAGTTGACATCTCCCATGATAACTGTTGGCAGAAAGGGCTTATATATCCACAGGGTAAAAAACCACATTATTCCTCCTTCTAACAGCAGGAATCCTTTCCAGTACATTTGTAGATTTTCCCAGGAGGGTGAGGAGGGAGATCCCCTCTAAAGTTATACAACCTCAGATCCCCCTTTTTAATTTTTTTTTCTCTTTTTTTTAAGATATTTTTATTAGATTGTAACAACGAAGAAAAAGAAGTACACATAAAATTATTATACAATAAATAGAGAGGTTTCACAATGGTTGCTTACAGGAAAA